>CM044955.1:45369826-45648623 GCA_024516035.1 Bactericera cockerelli
ATCTGAGCGCAGGGGCAGTGCCCCGGGCCCAAAGTTCCAGCAAGCACGGCGTGTTCTTTCCCACAAACCCGATTCCCCCGGTTTTTTTCACACCCTCATATTTCGGTTCAATTGATATAGAGATATAAAATTTTGGAACAGAGATTGTCCTAATATCAAAAAAAAAGACATTGAAAATTTAAAGACTCTATGCAAAAAACTTTCAGAAAAAATGAAATTTTTAAAATTTTGCGTTTTTGATACTGACATGACTGACTGACTGACGTTCATCAAAATTATGAGGCACTTCCCGACTCCTAGAAAGCTGAAATTTTGCATGATTGTAGGGTTTATTGTAAAAGTACAGGGAAAAATCTGAAAACCGGAATTTTTTCACTTATCATGGTTTTTAAAACGGTGTCGTTTTAGGGAAAAAAAATATATAATCGATTATTGATCTAAATTATGAAGCACTTCCCGTCTACCTAGAAAGCTGAAATTTTGCATGATGGTAGGGTTTATTGTAAAAGTATAGGGAATAATCTGAAAAAGTTCTAAAAACTGTTAAAAGGTGTCGTTTTAGGGAGGAAGTATACTATATTATGTATATAAATTATGAGGCACTTCCCTACTACCTAAAAAGCTGAAATTTTGTATACTGGTAGGGTTTATTGTAAAAATACTGGGAAAAATCTGAAAACCGGAACTTTCGCACTTATCATGCTGTTAAACGGTGTCGTTTTACGGAGGATATATATAATCGATTATGGATCTAAATTATGAGGCACTTCCCTACTACCTAGAAAGCTGAAATTTTGCATGATGGTAGGGTTTATTGTAAAAGTACAGGGAAAAATCTGAAAACCGGCACTTTTGCACTATTTCTGCTGTTAAATGGTGTCGTTTTAGGGAGCACTATATTATGTATATAAATTATGAGGCACTTCCCTACTACCTAAAAAGCTGAAATTTTGTATTCTGGTAGGGTTTATTGTAAAAGTACTGGGAAAAATCTGAAAACCGGAACTTTCGCACTTATCATGCTGTTAAACTGTGTTATTTTAGGGAGGAAGTATACTCGATTATGCATATAAATTATGAGGCACTTCCCTACTACCTACAAAGCTGAAATTTAGTATGGTGCTAGGGTTCATTGTAAAAGTACAGGGAAAAATCTGAAAACCGGCACTTTTGCACTATTTCTGCTGTTAAATGGTGTCGTTTTAGGGAGCACTATATTATGTATATAAATTATGAGGCACTTCCCTACTACCTAAAAAGCTGAAATTTTGTATTCTGGTAGGGTTTATTGTAAAAGTACTGGGAAAAATCTGAAAACCGGAACTTTCGCACTTATCATGCTGTTAAACTGTGTTATTTTAGGGAGGAAGTATACTCGATTATGCATATAAATTATGAGGCACTTCCCTACTACCTACAAAGCTGAAATTTAGTATGGTGCTAGGGTTCATTGTAAAAGTATAGGGAAAAATCTGAAAACCGGCACTTTCGCACTATTTCTGCTGTTAATCGGTGTCGTTTTAGGGAGCATATTAAAGTGAATAATCTTGAAATTTTTAATAAAAAATAATGAAACGTGCTGGGAAACGAACCATTTACAAAAAGTAATGATATCCCACAAAAAACTACCGTTAAAAAAAGGGCCAAGTTCCAGAACAGAACTATCCAAAAAGGTTTCGCCAATGAATGCAGTGATATCTTGTTTGCGGCCAAGTTATCTTGGTACTAAACTATTTCTTTTATTAAACCCTGTTTTCTGAGTTCCTCATTTGCTATGTTTTTAAATGCAAAATATCCTCTAACTTGGCCAGTTTTATGACATCGGTTGTATGGAATATTACGACTATATGTATTGGTACAGAATAACAATATAACCATCACAAGGAGCGACACTGGCCAAGTTAGAGGATAGTTTGCAGTTAAAAACATACCAAATGAGGAACTCAGAAAACGGGGTTTAATAAAAGAAATAGTTTAGTACCAAGATAACTTGGCCGCAAACAAGATATCACTGCATTCATTGGCGAAACCTTTTTGGATAGTTCTGTTCTGGAACTTGGCCCTTTTTTTAACGGTAGTTTTTTGTGGGATTAAATGTTCAAAAATTTAGTTATGTTTGATTTGTTGTAGAAATAAAGTTGTAAAATAAAATTAAGACTGAAAATTGTCCAATTTGTTTATTGCCTGTAAAAAAATCCGGTTCTATTATTTTTACATTATTCTATTTTAAAACACTGCCCACATTAGGACTAAGAATAACAAAGACAATACACCGAGGAGGCTATAGTATACCCCCCACTCCTCAGTGGTCTATTGGAGTGGTGAAAAGCCGACAAAATATACCACAAGCCAAAAGCAAGGCGGGCTTTTCGCTCATCACTAGAAACTGATCGTACAAAATTGTGTAGCCAAAACAGCAGTGCTATAATTTCCCAGAAAAGGAAAACGGGGACGACATTTTGTCATGATGCAGGAATCCCCTGGAAAATAGAAAGCAATAACAGACATTGGACTGTGGAAAGGGGGAGAGGGGGGCTGGGAAGAGTACAAGGGAGGGGGTCAACTATTTGCTTAATGGTTTGGAAAAATAATGCGCCGAATTGAACTAACAGAATAATAGGGTTGCCTGTATAGAAAGCTCTGTCCAATGTGCATAAATACCAACTATTGTACTATATTAATTCTGTTGGTGTTATAAAAAACAGTGGACCGTGTACAAAGTATGTGAAGGTACATAATGTCTCTATCCTCTTGGGTGTGCTGTGAAGATTGCATATAACTAAAATTTCTAATCCTTTCATTTCTTTGTCTAGTTTTTCCTAAAAAGTACACCAGATAGTCAGAGAGGAAGTCGAGAGTCAGCCGTTATATAAGGAATAAAGAAACATTGAAAGGTGTGACTTTAATGTTGATCTTACCAACATTAAAGTATCATTAAAATTATTTAAACTATGCACCACAAATTCAAATTTCAACGCATGAGTAGAAACTTTTTGTTGATTATTATTTCTTGCCAGACCATTAAGTCTGACTATGCACCAGGGACATAGTCATGTAATGTTTTTTTTTTTTCTTGATCCTGAAGTCATGTTTTTTCGATACCTAGTCAGTTTTTCATTGATGAAACGCGTTATAAGGGTCTCTAGAGCTTCAAGTTCAATCTAAAGTTTTGTGTGTCTGTGGTGTGTATGTGTCGCACTTGTCACAGTGTGTAGGTATACTCGTATGTCTGTTTCAATTAATGCAGTCGACCACAATAAACAAGTTGATAAGGTCGGGTATTTAGCATTTATCAGCACACTCGCTGTAGTCACTGCATGTTTACTGAACGAATTAATAATAATAAATTAATAGACATTATTTATACAGTTCCAATTAGGGCTATATATCTCTTATTTCTAACAGTTGTTATGATGTGGTAAATTTCTCAATTGAAAGAGGAAAAATTCATACACTGGGTGGGATCCGAATCAATGGATCCCCAATTTCTGGATCAACAGACCAGCGCCTTTACCACTCGACCATCAATATATGCCAACAAGCGGGCTGACGCCCGCTTTGCGGGCCGAAGCATGGCCGTGAAAGCAAAAAATCCTTTTTCGCCAATGGCAGGTGTTGTAGTAGGAATTTCGAAAAATCCCGTCTTATTGCACATCTAGACTATAAGACAAAGCTACCTACCAAATTTCAGCTTCCTAGGACTTACGGTTTGGGCTGTAGAGCGATGATCAGTCAGTGGTCAGTGACTTTGACATTTATATATTAAGATAATGCCATGTACAATATTGTACATTGTACAATAACTACATTATGTACAAGTACTTCCTCTACATAATTTTACTATGTTAGTATAGTAAATAATAAATATGTACTGATCCATTATCCATCAAATTCATTTCAAATTCTAATGATTTTCACGACCGTTGTTATTCAAGCAGTAATATACATGCATCGCATGTAAAACTTATTCGTATGTAATGTACCTATATTTAAAAAAAAAAAAAAATGTTAGAGGCACCATATATGATAGAATTTCAGAAGGAATTTTTATTTAAATTTCATTATATCCATAAATATTATACCTAAGATTTTTTTCTCTAAATATACCGGTTCGGATCCGATCATGATCACTATCATCATGTTAACTGTCCACAGCCATCCGTCTGCTTTGAAGCAACTCTCCGTTCATCTCGGTTCTCTGCTTTCCTCTTCTGGTCCTGATAGGATGTTTAGACGTTCATGTTTTGCATGAAAACTTTTAATTTTTTTTATCTCGTCCAAGCGGCATACGCATGTCTCGCTCGGTCTCGTTACTCATGTAATAGAATGCCTAATAGAGAGGTGTGCGGAGACATGGCAGACGAAAATGTATACCTAGCCAACGTCTGAAAGATACAAAACTTAAGAGGCAGCTCTCAGGGCCACCACGTAATTAATTATTTCATCTATGTACACTTGTACAGTGTACTCGTACCTAATACATTGAGGGATATAGGCACTTCACATAACTACCTGCTATGCATTGACGCAAGTGATGGATGTGCTGGTAAATCTTCCTTCTTCTTTGGCGCAAAGATAAGGTGGGAATTGAAGTGACAAGAGGCAATTCTGGCATGTGCAATTCTGCATGCAGGAAATGAAGGAGTAATCTTTGACAAGTTGCAGAATTTACAATACCATAATGTTGGCATAATGGGACTACCCGTCTTGCGCTGACAGTCTAAATTAAGCACTACTTATACTTATAACAACGTGTGGACAGAACAACGTCAGTTTTGCGTTCAAGCGACTATTTTTTTTTTTTTTGCATTTACTTTTGCAATAATTCCTGACATTCATAAGACAGTCATGAAAAACATTTATGTATTGAATTTAAACGTTTTCATCTTTCAGAATTTGATTTATTCTAGCAGGGCGGCCAACCGTTGTGCACTCAAGTCATTAGGTCTACCGCCACAATCATATCAGTCCGATCATGCCGTCATAAATTATCATGCTTGAAATTCTTGAACTCATTGAACTGTCGTTTGTGTAGTAGGTTAGGACATTAGGAAATGGCGGCTTCCTTGAACCAGTGCTTCTGATCGAGGAAGAGGCCTGTACGTGTACAATGTGTACATATACTTTGCCGAAATTGTTCATGACCGCCAGGCCCGCGTAGCCAGTGTAGGTACTTGTATTCGGTGCGGCGGCATTGGGACTAATTGTGTTGACGAAATTGCTTTGATGTTACACGTACATTAAAGTATACATAACATAATATATAAATTATATAATATATTACGCTTTTTTTTATGTATTATGCATGTATAAGTGAGTATTGCATATTTAACGTGTCAAGCAGTCAAGTGAGGCCAAGCAAGGTCAGCGAGTGAGCAGGCATTCTCGCTTGGATTCAGACCTCACTTAGATTTTTTATTAAATAATTTAGTGTACATTAAATTATATTAGCCGTACATCACCCTGATATGTAATAATAATAATAATTCCGTGTCCGTGAGATAGGTATTGATACTTAAATCACGGTGGTGAGAGGATTATATGGACGCCCAGATCCGATGTCTAGGCTCCTTTCATGTTCATTGATTCTATTTGGTTTTAACGTCCTGACTTGAGGGGGGATTACCCTCCATTCGCTGGGAATCGTACCAGCTACCCACATTAACCTCACCCAGCCTGGGTAGGGCCGGAATTGCCAGCCTCACATGTTCGGAGGGAACAGAATTTTCTGTGCGAAAAGTCTGCTCCAACCGGAAATCGAACTCAGGATCTCTGGACTACGGGCAGTAGCCACAACCGTTACGCCACGGAGGCTGGCGATATGTAATCATAATCATACATATATAAACACACAATTTAAATAGAACCGACCTCAGTAGCTCAATCGACAACCTGGTGGACGAGTAAGCCGCAGTTCGTTTGTTCGAATCTTAAGTGTAGTTATAAAAATAGTAGCGTGCGGCAAGTTTGAGTAATTGTGATAGCACGATTGTGATTAACACCAATAATACCGTCCTATTGTAAATTTTTGTTCAATACACCCTTGTCTACCACATGTGATATCACTTTTGCTCATAATCTTACTAAATATTTGCACTATTTGGAACTTGAACTATGGACCTCGAGGTTACGAGTCCACCTTCCTATATCGATCTATCTACCGAGGCATGGCGATTATCTAAACTATCTTAACATTACTCATACTTCACGTATTGCATCATTTGGCTTTCTCTTATACGAGATTATTCATAACTACATATTTATTATGCGTACATAAATATCGTCTGATTAAAGTTAAAAATGACCAAGTCACATTTAATTTACGTTTCTCTATGTACAGGCTACACATACCAAACTAGAAGCCAATTACAATTTGGTATGCAGTAACTGACAAAAAGTTTTGTGGGTTTTGAATAAAATAACAGAAATAACAGAAACAGTTGGGGGTTTTTCTATTTTTATTATGCGTAAAATAAAAAAATACGTACATACCTACATATGTATATAATACTGGTGATGTTTAATCTGTGTGGTGCAAGTATTAGGGCAGAGTTTGTTGGCCTTAACAACCTCTTTATTATTCGGAATTTTAAATTTGATTTATTCTAAAGGTGCCATATCAAATATAAAGTGCTGAACGTTTTTTTAAGACAAGATCTTAGGACTGGGTCACAAGAAACGATTATATGTAACATAAACAGACAATCCCTTTACTTACTATTTAGGTGTAATGCCTACACCTACTAGAAAACATCATCAGCGTAACTCCTAGGTTCCTACCTTATAATTTGAACTTGACATAACATCGCAATCAGTTTAACCAGACACTGACGATTTACTCTGTGCGAAGTTATTTCCCATAAAAACAGTTATTACGGTGAGTCGAGTGCTTGTTTCATTCATAACTTGTCCTCAAGTACAGACACACATGGAGATTAGCCGTACTGAAGGCCATGTGTGGAGTAGTGGCGTGAGGTTGTTTACGTGGATATTTGTGACTCATTAAGATTCAACACTCAGGAATGATATTCTACAGCACGACACCACTGGCGTGCTGGTGGACCAGGTGGTTAAGCCGCCAGTCCAGTGCAGCGACCTCAGCGTGAGGATGCGTAAGTTCGAATCTTAGCCAATGCATTAGCGGCCGAAATTCCGCCACTGGAGGCATCATCGAATTCATGGATTACTTCTTCAAAAATCAAAGCTCTTGTGGATTGTGGCGTTTTTGCCCATGATTTAAGTGGATTGACTCTCCTGACTTTTTAATTCCGCCACCGAAGGCATCATCGAATTCATCGATTACTTACTTGTTCAAGAATAAAAGCTCTTGTGGATATTGGCGTTTTTACCCATGATTTAAGTAAATTGACTCTCATGCCTTTTTCGATATATTAAATCGTTAAGCGAGAAATGACAGAATCCACAGGAAATATATTTTCTATAGTGGTAAAATATAGGGTTCAATCATTGATGCCCCTATACGCGTCTCACGGTTAGCGCAGACGCTGGATCGAGCCGCAAGCATGGGGCTAAGTTCTCCATCGAAAATACATCAAAAAAGTGTTCTGCGGCTGGCCGCGTGACTTAGCCGCAATTGTGAGACGCCTGCGGGAACAGCACCTTTCGATTGGTCACCGTGGCCCAAAGGGTTGTGCACACCGAGGAGAAAAGAAAAGTGAAAAATAAATTTGTTCGAACTTACCGTCGTCGTTATGGCCTATGGCAATCTTTTCCACCCGACCCCTATGTACAACTTTTGTTTATCTGCACAAATTCGAATGGAGGGTTGAATATAGGATGGAGCTACGTGTGAACAGATGATATCGAAATAAACAGAGAGATATGGCGGTCGTGATGCTACAAATGGGAGGTAGGGGGTATTATTGTATGAACGGGGCACATACGTTCCATTTCAGAATTTTCCGTCAGGGACCAGGGGGGAGGGAACAATTTGATGTTGTAGCGTGAACCAGAAGGGACAGAATAACACAACAGCAGAGGGGTAGGATATGAAATTTAATTTCGCTGGATACATAAATAAAGTATCAAATATGTAGTGGGGGGTACTAGGAGTGAAAATGTGAAAAGTCTCTATATGTGCTTATTACTTTAGTCATAGTGGTCGAGTGGGGTAGCGCACTCGTCTTGCACGCAGGTGACCCGGGATCGAATCCCGGCTGTGTAGATATTTTCCCATTCAGTATTTCCATGGTCCATTCATATTTCATGAGGAAAATGAATTATGTTTGACGAAAATTGATGATCTCATAGTAATTTAACTGGGGGACTATAAACAGTGAGGAGACCAGCAGTCTGGCTGGGGGACTATAAAGAGTGAGGAGACCAGCAGTCTGGCTGGGGGACTATAAACAGGAGTAGACCAGCATTGGCTTGGTTCTGGGGGCCTTGTCAATTATTAGCCTCCTTGTAAAGACATCAGAGGTAGAACTGCTGAGTCATTCCTCCACTGTCTGGCTACTATCGTTCACGATGACGCCACCCTATGATGATGATGGTAATGCTGTTCTACCTACAAAGATTTTGAAAAGATTCTTGATTCACCACAGATAAATAAGAAATATATGTATTCATAATTCCAATAATAAAGATGATTCTCTTGGTTTAAAATAATAATGAATTATATATTTAGGATTCTCAGAACTTCCTAGCCAGCCATCGTCGATGGCATGTATGTACAGTTCACCAGTTTTCGTTTGTCACCTATTACAAGGAACTTTCATTGAGGCAAGAGTTTTGTGTTTTCTCGAGCACCCACAAAACGGGGTCCCTGAAAATTCGAATTCTCGTAATTCCGGCTTATCCTGGCCTCATCTATAAAGCTGAGTGAAATTAACATTGGATTTCTAGTTAATGAGTTTCCACCGATTGATGGAGTGAAACGTTACTTGTATGAATTCAGGATGTTCAAGAGACTTTAGGCAACAAAGAAAATCAGAATTACGGAGACAACATTGGTTTTGTGTCAATCTGTCTCCCATTCTATTACTTATTATTGCAAATCCCATCACAACAAAAATGCCAAATGTCCTCTAACTAAATTTTGAAAATATTTCCCATTTGCGTGAACAAAATATGAAAAATGGGTGTCAAATTGCTGCTCAAGACAATTATTATTCTAAATGTTACCGCAACTTTTATAGTTATTTATTTACTGTTCATCTTGATGTTTTATTGTCTAATTATGTTGTAAGTAATATTATTATTCAATTCAATATGTTACAGGTAAGTTTGAGGAATCGCTGCAAGAAGTACCACACGTCTTACTCATGAGGGCTGCACTTTACATAATAACTATCTCCACACTTTATGTTCAGGTAAATAATTCATTTCCAATACAACATTCCTTATCCTATAAAAAAGAAAGTACTATAGATGTAGGTACCAAGATGCAATCAACGTTTCATCCGGAAAAAACTCAATCCATAAAATATACCTAGTTTTCATTTCGATGTTAATAACATTTTGCCTTTAGAAAGAAGTAAATATTGTGTTGTGTGTTCCATCTCCCTAATTGATTACTACTTACCTTCACATTACATCTCCTCCCTACACCTCCACAGTGAATCTCCTCCCTACACCTCCATTTCGCATCTCCTCCCTACACCTCCATATTGCATCTCCTCCCTACAACTCCATATTGCATCTCCTACCTAAACCTCCACATTACATCTCCTCCCTAAACCTCCACATTACATCTTTTACCTACACCTCCACATTGCATATCCTCCCTACACCTCCATATTGCATCTCATCCCTACACCTCCACATTAAATCTCTGCCCTACACCTCCACATTGCATATCCTCCTTACACCTCCACATTACATCTCCTCCCTACAACTCCATATTGCATAACAGCGTCACCAGATTCTAAACTAATTTTGCAACTCAAGCTTTTCTCTTCTTTTTTACGAAGTTTTAAATTTGTAGAAAAATATCGTCAGCACTGATTAAGTGTCGGTTCAGCATTATACTACTAGCAGAATTAATAGGTACATCTACAATATTCTGCATTGTATACAACACTTACAGGATAGACGATAAAGATACAGAAATGAGACAAAGGAGTATTAGAATTGAAATTAGTCTGAGAGGAGAGGAACTGCAAGAGCAGAGAGAAAGAACGTTTCATTCCCTCAAAGAGACCTTTATAATACTCGGTAACTTACTCTGTAATTTAAGTACATTCGCATGTACCAAGCTTTTACGGTAATTTAATTTCTATCCTTTTAAATAAAAGAGTATCATCTAGATTCCAGGTCCATTAATTTTTAATCCAGGGATACAATGGAGTGTATTCCGGGGACATGGTTGTTCAAATGCTCAGGAAAACACGACCTTTCTCTTTCAATTTCGCCTGTGGGAACATTGTTTGTTGTTCTTAAAATACAGGTCATTTGCTCAAGCATTAGAAATGAAATACTTACTTGAATTAATCGTGACTTCAGCCTAATTGACGATAATATGTCTGTTCTACACTTCTTCGGCAAGTTGATTTGCTCTTTTTCTTCCTTGCCTTGATATGTTGGTTCAAATTTATGTTCTGAATTATTTCTTTGGAAAACAAGCAGTGTATCTTCATCTTAAGATCTATTGATTTCAGCTTTACAGCCATGGGTACTACTGAGTAGGAGCACAATGTTAGAAATGAAATAGAATTAGGTACTCTGACAATCTGTACTTTATAGTCACTGTTACAGTGTTGCCTAGTGGGTAGCGCAGGTGAATTTGAGATAGTAAAAGAAATAATAAGATGGAACGATTCTATGGTAGCCCAGGTCCAAGATCCTGGCTCTGCGTATACCTGTACCTTTACTGGATCCACTCCTACCTGGTGAGGAAAATTAAGTAGCTATAGAAAGCGAGCAACAACGGCGAGAAAGTAATGAGTTTCCTCATGCTCTGCTACGCACCAAAGCTGTGACATAGTAACACAAAGAAACCACATACAATAAAGCAATAAATTTGTCTCAACCCTTCCGGGTGTGGTAGAAGGGAAATATAATTTAAGCAGGTTTCATAACCAAGTGCTCTAGAACTTGCACACACACATTGCTCACAACAAAACACAGAAGAGTCACGTTCAAGAATAAATTAAGAACAAAGGTTACAAACGAGAGGAACAGACAAGGGAAGGAAGTGAGGGACTGTTGCAAAGTTTCAAGTTTTCAAACCAGGTTTGATTAATGACAACAAACAAAATCACAAGAAGAAAAACATCAGTTTGGAGTAGTGAACTTTCCTCAAGAACATGTTGTTGCTCTGAATGTGTGCTTTGCAAAACGAAGTGGACAAGGTTTAAATTTAGATTTTGAAGAGAAGTTTGGATATGAGACTCTACGTGAGGAGTGCTTTATCCTCTATTAGATGGAAGGATCCCGTTTCGCCAACCATTACACACGCTGTGTGCGATGGTTAATACCCACACTCATCTAGATTTCTTTACATACTTTCTCATCCAGATCTCTACACATCTCATTGTTATGAAGTGAGAAAATAGAGAGAAAAAAAAACTACCTGATATTTTTCTTTCACCAGCACGGCCATGCCTCGGTAAACGCACCGCGCCGCAGGCCTAGCGTCTAGTAGGTTATAAAAGTAAATAAGGAAAGTAAAAAAAAGATCATCCCCAAAAATTCCACGAGTCTTGAAAAGTGTTAAAATTCAACTATTGTAAAGTATCTCATTTGACACGTGATGTGAGAAAAGCAATTTATTGCATAACTTGGTTCTGGGTAGAAAGAATTCTTATTTATTTGGAGACACGTGCTTTTTGCTTACATAATGAACTTTATACGTTTTAAAGTCAACTTTTGAAGCGTCAGCTATGCATAACTATATGAAGCACTTGAAGCAGATACTCAATCCTTCGAGAATGTAAGAACTCTTCTCTTATTAAGAAATCGTGCTAATATATTTTGAAAAAAAGTTCAAGAACTGGCACATTTTCAAAACAGTTTTGAAAATTTTCGACAAAACTTTATTAATTAGTGAATATGTTTATATACTTTTTATAAATAAATGTGTTCTATTTTTCTTATTGTATCACTATTGAAACTCAAACGTTTCATGTTCCTTTGTTGTAGATGGTGTGCGTAGGAGTGAGTGTTTTTCTGTGTCTGACACCCGTTATTATGAGCAGCAAATTTTGTCTGAGCACTGTCTCAAGCAAGGTATTGGCCAATAATATTAAAGGAAATATCGCTTCAGACCATGCTCAGACGGCGTTTTCTGTTAATAAATACGGCTGCAAGTGTCTGTGTGTGTGTCTGTCTAGTATAGCACATGATAAGAATTGCTTTGTCCTAGTTACACACAAAGCAATTTGCCTCGTTAAAAAATTTCTGTTCTCGAGACTCTAACCACCGACCTCTGGTTCTGTTCTCGAGACTCAAACCACCGACCTCTGGGGTACGATTCCTGCGCCTTATCGATCGTGCTACTGAGGTCGGGATCCCCTTGGGAATTTCACACGCGCTACAGAACAGGACTTGAGCTAGGGCCGGAGGAATAATCTTGCAAATGAATAAAACAACAAAAAGGAGAACATAAACTTACGACCTGGAAAGGAAAATCGCTTAGCCCACAAGAGAGCTCTCGCGTAGTGATAAGACCTGGGTATACACTATACATTTACTTCCGAGCTTATTTTTGTTCGACTTCAGAAGTTGTGTTCGAAACTGTAGTTTTGTTTCTTTCTGATATTTTTATTCCTTATGCATTGCGCAGATCTAAGAATCTACAGAACGATTTTTAACGAAATTTGTTCTCACATTTAAGCATTTAAAATTCATCAACTTCGAACCAGCCGATTTTGGAAATGACCTTGCGCCTGGACTTTAACTTTTTACTGAAATGCTCAATCATGAACATGAACACCCGAATTGGATCGAATTCAATGGACGTTGTCTTTCTTCCAAGCTGCGGGTCAGTACCCATACGAGTATCAAGCTCGCCAAGTAGCGCCAGCCAACCGGTCTATAATAACACGAAACAGTGTTTATATGTATTTTGTTTTATAAGGTTTACGAGGAAGTGAAGTTTCATTATTGTTAGTGTTTATACTATACATAATATGTACTAGATATTGTTATACATTTGCCGTGCCAAGTTCAAGAGGCTACTTCATTCGCACAGGAACACTTGAGTTTCAAAATGTCTGCAAGAGGATTCAAGAGAAAAAAAGTAAAAGGCGCAGCTGGAAGGAAGAAAAATGTTTTCCTTTTTGAAATAAACACAAAAAACGCTGTCAGGTTTGCACTTGATCATGTTATGTAGGTTGCCTCGGCGTTTTCTTGCAGGATGCCTCTCCTTACACAAACCCTCTCTCTTTGATCCAATCTTTGGACCGGCTTTCAATGTGCTGGAGTGTACTCGGTATAACAAAAAAAACTTAATCGATACGGCGGTGGTTCGAGTCCCAACCTCGACAAGTTTTTAGTAAGGCAAGTTTGAGGAATTCTTGTGATTTCACGATGTGGTAACTTTTTAGACTAAGGAAAATTTGAGTGTGATTTCACGATTGTGATCACCCAACACAAATATGGTAGCTTTTTAGATTAAGTAAAATTCAAGAAAGTAGACTGAAATGTTTTTGGACCCATTGAGAAAAGAAATGAAAACTATGTGAACAGGAAAATTGAGAAACTGAAGGTAGGGCAAGGAGAAAATGAGAAAGGCACAAGCTTATGTGGGTGGAGAGATATAGTGGAAGAAGATTTGAGAGAGAAAGTGTGGAGGATGCCTTAGAGAGAAATAAGGAGAGGTAAGACTAACTTCTTGAAAACAATGGCGATCCTATGTAGGTTTGGGAGGAAAGATAGAGCGAAAAAAAAGAAAGAAAGTACTTGATCTACATTGATGTTTATCTTCTGGCCAAGAGGCTACATGGTTACCTGGAAGAGAAAATGTTTTCATTTTTAAAATAAACAGAAAGTTAATGGCGTTACGAAGGTGCTGGTTGTTTATTAAAGAATAGTAGCTCATTTTTAAAGGTAAAGAGTATACTTTATAAAAGAAAAAGAAATGGAAGCAAGCAAAGAACAGTTGGAGGCAAATGAAGAAGAGAAAGGAGTGATAAGTGAGGTTGTTCAGAACCATTACTTAATTTTTTAAACTTTCAGCGACAAAGTTCATCCCCTTTCCTCCCCCTGAGGATGGATTTATCCCACTTCCCAGAGCTGGCATCGACCCAACCTTGTTCTCCCTGATGATGAAGAAGAAGAACAAAACGCCTGAGGAAAATCTCAGTGCCGTATCCTCTGGTGGAAAGTTTATTCTTGCTTTACGTTTCTTTAACATCCAGGTCATTCGATACGGTGGGAGGTTTTTAAGTGGTAAATTTTGAGAAAAGAGAGTGAAGCGAGTTCCAAGTCATAAACTAGGATTACAAAGAGGATAAGAGAGGGACGGTTCTTCTTCGAGATATTTCATATTGCAAGTTGTGATTGTTGTGAATTTTTGAGAGAAGAGAGTGAAGTGAGTTCCAAGTCATAAAATAGGATTACAAAGAGGATAAAGGAGGGACATTTCTTCGAGACATTTCATATTGCAAGTTGTGATTGTTGAAAGTCATCTCCCATCAAGGATTTTCTAACGATTGTCTCCATACAATTATTCATCTTGTATAAGGGACGCTAGAATTTGACCCTAAGATAGAGAAATGAACAAGGAGCAGTTCAAGAAGAACCATGTTGAAACTCTCTTTCTATAGTGAACTCACATATGTTAGATTCATCAGTAATATGAACTCTCTGCAATAAACAAGAGTTTCTTTATGTGAAATATGATGGAGAAAATCTTATTAATTTGACGACAACGGGTGTAGGGTGTATGCTGGAGGTGTGTTGTGTCGCCCTCCTGTGGCACTACTCCTGGCGGCTCATTCGCTAAAAACCTCCCCATTCCTCTTTTGTATGAACCTGGAAGAAGGGTGGTGTTCTTGTATCTCATCGGTCGAAAATCTTCATGGTATTGATGTTATTATTCATTTTTTTTTTTAATTTGGGTTTAACGAAGCTTTCAACTACATGGTCATATCACGACGGGGTGGCACCCACCATTCGCAGGAAAATCGCTAACCTGGTACACTCATTAACCTCTCTCAGCCTGGGTTGGGCTGGAATGTCAGCATCACGAAGTCTTCACCTCGCTGGACATTGCTCAACTTCGGTGATCCTACGAGAACCGGTGCATTCAACGCGACATCGTCGCTGGCGTTTATGTTATTTACATTTTTTTTCTTGCAATTGTGCATTTTCGTCTTCTTTTCAACTTTTCTTTTTCATCATTTTATAATTTGTGCTCTGCCATGTCATTATCATTGTCGCATCTACTGAATATTGTGTTTCTCCGAAGTCTGCACTCTTCCAGCTAAAATTCTCTTTGACATCTACTTGCTGCATTTTGCTGGTGTACAAATGGTCATGAGTGAATATATCACTACCCCCTCTCCCCCAGAACGCTTCTCCATTCCATTTTACGACACTTCAACTGTCGTAAAATGTTGCCGGATTAGGGAGCTTTAACAATTTTTCAATTAAAATCCTGAATACCTAGAAAGCTTGAGCTTTGTATGGGGTTGAAGTGAAAATAAGGGAATATCCTACTCCACCTGCTTCCCCTAAACTTTCTCTGTTTGGACCTTCCGCCCCGAAAAGTATTTCTATTTTGCAAATTGCCATCCTTAAAATTTCCTCCACTGCCAAAGTCCAAACACTCGAGTAGAATGAGAAGTAAACAGTTGCCAATACAATACACTTTGCTTGTGAATTGGAAACCTTTTATGTTCATGTTGGCCAGGAGAAAGGGATGTTGAACGGAGAACTCTTTAGTTTCAATCTAATTTCTACTTTACTGTCGAAACCTTGTTCATTATTTCTCAGACTCTCTCTTCTTTCTCTGTCTCCTGTCTCTATTACTTTCTCTCTTATCTTCTCTTTCTAACTAACTCTCTCTTTCTGTCCAATTCTTCTAGGACTTTTCTCTCTATCACTCACTCACTGTCTATCTGAACTTGTCTTGTTGAATTCATGGCATTGTCAATTTATGTTTACCCTTGTTTCTTCCATTGATTATTTTTTTCTTTTTCTTTAAAGAGAAGAGACCAACAGACACACGCACACATATACAGTATGTTTCAGAAAAGGTGGCCACCCCCTCGTAACTTTTGAACGCGACGAAATTTTTCAATTCTGTAAAGTCCTAGGTATAGAAAGTGCCCTATGGCCCATCCTGTGGTCATATTTATTTTTGGCCCCGGTCGGCCCTTCCGGCTTTTAAGCCATATTTTTTCATTTTTCTCGCGAATTTTAAATGGAATGCTATATTTTTTATTCCTGTTAATTAAAGTCCAAGTTAGGCTGAGTATAATAAGCTTTCTAAATTTTTCAAAAACCTTATCAGGGGCGGAGCTAGTAGGGTGCAAGTTTCAAAATTGTTACACCCTGTATTTCAGCGTTAGTTAGATTTTTGGCATTTTTAGAGGTGAAAGTCTGCAATGACATATGTTTTTTATGCTTGAAATCGAAAGAAAACTTAACGGAGAAGCCATTAAGATCATAAAAAAAGCCATTTAACCTGCTAGTTTTTTCACGACAGTGTCCGGTAAAGTGGGTGAATTTCGTATTGGATTTTTTTGTTGTTGAGGAAACACAATTGGCATAGAAAATAAATAATACCTAATAAGGGAATAATACTTTAATTAATATAACTAAATGCGAAATTAAAGGAAGATTATTTCTTCTAAATCAGTGCCGGATAATTTTTTTTCTCTCTCTCTCTTTCTCTCTCTCTCTCTCTCTCTCTCTCTCTTTCTCTCTCTCTCTCTCTCTCTCTCTCTCTCTCTCTCTCTCTCTCTCTCTCTTCTCCTCTTTAAAATAATTGAATTGGTTTCATTTTCACCCTCAAGAGTTTGGTACTTGACCTGGTACTTTTTTCTCTTAAATTTCGAGATAATTAGATTTTTATTTAGCAACACCAGTATGATTTTTTTTTTAAATTTGGGTTTAATATCGCGTTTCAACTGCATGGTCATATCATAACGGGGGTGTTACATTCCATTCGCAAGAAACTCACCAACCTCCTAAACACATTTATCTCACCCAGCCTGGGCTAGGCCGGAATGCCAGCATGCCAGCATCACGAAGTCTTCTCCTCGCTGGTCGTTGCTTAACTTCGGTGATCCTACAAGAATCGTTGCATTCAAAGAGCCATCGGACTGACTCCAGAATTATTGACAATGTGTTTTCTACAGATTTTACCAACTTACCAACTAAAATTGTCTCAAGAGGGGACCCCTAGGCCGACTTTAGAAGCAGCATTATCCGATAATTATTTTTGATACAACTTGAACTTTGAAAAGTGAAAAAAGAGAGAGAGAGAGAAAAAAAAAAAAAAAATATCCGGCACTGATTTAGAAGAAATAATTTTCATTTAATTTCGCATTTAGTTCTGTTTATTGAAGTATTATTCCCTTATTAGATATTATTTATTTTCTATGCCAATTGTGTTTCCTCAACAACAAAAAAAATCCAATACGAAATTCACCCACTTTACCGGACACTGTCGTGAAAAAACTAGCAGGTTAAATGGCTTTTTTTATGATCTTAATGGCTTCTCCGTTAAGTTTTCTTTCGATTTCAAGCATAAAAAACATATGTCATTGCAGACTTTCACCTCTAAAAATGCCAATTTCGAGAACACCATTAATTTACGGAAAAATTGACGTGAGAAAAAAAGTACTTTTACAAAAACCTTACTATGACCCTGATTAGAGGTAAACAAGAATATTTTTTTGATTTCATATGGTGTAAAACAATATTTTGAACCTATGAACATAAAAAAAGTACTAAAAAATCTAACTAACGCTGAAATACAGGGTGTAACAATTTTGAAACTTGCACCCTACTAGCTCCGCCCCTGATAAGGTTTTTGAAAAATTTAGAAAGCTTATTATACTCAGCCTAACTTGGACTTTAATTAACAGGAATAAAAAATATAGCATTCCATTTAAAATTCGCGAGAAAAATGAAAAAATATGGCCTAAAAGCCGGAAGGGTCGACCGGGGCCAAAAATAAATATGACCACAGGATGGGCCATAGGGCACTTCCTATACCTAGGACTTTACAGAATTGAAAAATTCCGTCGCGTTCAAAAGTTACGAGGGGGTGGCCACCTTTTCTGAAACATACTGTATACACACTAGACTGGTTTTAAAAAATCGATATCGGAATTTTTACAACGCTCAGGCAAAAATGAGTTCGGCTTTTGCAAAAATTGAGATAGACAAAATTTCAAGGCAATCAGAGTACGTTAACAGGACCCGCTCTGGCCTCAAAGTTTGGAAATTTGCCAAATTTTCGAGGTTGAGCTGACATTTTCGGCCATAACTCGAGAACGAAAAATCATACGAGCTTTAAAGATATATCAAATGAAAGACCATTTTGTTGGCTTTACTTTGTTGTATAATACTAGTTCCCGAAATCTTAATGGTTACTGACTAAATTAAGAATATGTAGTCGAAAACGGGCCAGGTACCCAAAGTAGAGCATCTAAGGCATGATAGGATAATTGGTGAAAATACTTATGATTTATAAAACTTATACATGAAAATGTTAGAAGAATAGTTTTGATGATATTTTGACACATTATAAAGCTATAAATACCCGTTTTTACCTACTTGACAGTTACTGACAGGTTAAGGCATGGCCAGAAAAACAAAATAATAATACAAACATATTACGTCAAAGTTTTTCTCATTTTTTTATTGTAGAACTACAAATATCTAAAATTAAAAGTACAAATAGGTAAAATTTCGTCAAAAAAATACAAATTAAGCAGTAAAACTTAACTTAGTTAGTTGGGAGAGGGGTAGAGAGGGAACTTTTTGAAGAATCAGGATTGAGTCTCCTACATTTACTCACAACTTGTGGGACAAACTGTTTCTGACATTCCTCTCTAGTTAGTAAGTCGCTGAAGTCATTCCTCAACTTAACGCCTCTCTTGGCTGTGTCGTTTACAACTTTAAGGGATTGTACAATTTTAAGTCCTTTCTGATACTGAGGCTCACCATGCCAAATTTAGGGGTCTACCCTCAAAAAGTCAGTTTTTATGACAAATCGACTGAAGAAAAGAAATGTTTCCTGAGTAATGAACTCTTTAAGGCCCCCTCTCACATAAGCTGGTATGTCTTTTATTCGTACTGTAATGTTGACATTTTTTGTCCCCTCTGTATCATCAGAAGAACTGAAAAGCTTTGCAGCCATTCCAGACTTTTCATCATGTGACAAAGTTGGATCGAAAAATCCCAAGCCAACAATTTCGGCATTCAAGTACCACAGGGTATAGCCAAGAAACAGAAGCTACTGTAGATGCTTGTGGCCTGTGTTGTAACCAGCCCATCCCGTAGTATGCCTCCCCTCTGATGGGCGAGAAGTGACACAATACTTCCCATTTAGGTGCTGGGTCAACACGAGCGCACCGGAAGGTATCCCTTACAAACAATTGTAACCAAATTAAGAATACAAATTTTTGTCGGCACGGAGGATCGAACCCAGGACCTTCCACATGGCAAGCGGTGCTTAATCACTGACCTAATCGCGCTCTCATATAAATTATCTGGATGATTTTCAGTTCTACTACCCATTTTACAGTTAAAGACGCTTCTCAAGACAACTTCTAAAATGTTGTGCCGATATGCTAAGGAGAGTAAGTCCCGCTCTAACATTTTTTCTAATAATGTGCAGGGTCCTTCTACCCCACACCTGTGTTTGATACTGTCGTATCAAAGCACTTAGTTCAGAGATAGCACTAAATAAAGTTGTCTATCACCTGTGGTACTTGAATGCCGAAATTGTTGGCTTGGGATTTTTCGATCCAACTTTGTCACATGGTGAAAAGTCTGGAATGGCTGCAAAGCTTTTCAGTTCTTCTGATGATACAGAGGGGACAAAAAATGTCAACTTTACAGTACGAATAAAAGACATACCAGCTTATGTGAGAGGGGGCCTTAAAGAGTTCATTACTCAGGAAACATTTCTTTTCTTCAGTCGATTTGTCATAAAAACTGACTTTTTGAGGGTAGACCCCTAAATTTGGCATGGTGAGCCTCAGTATCAGAAAGGACTTAAAATTGTACAATCCCTTAAAGTTGTAAACGACACAGCCAAGAGAGGCGTTAAGTTGAGGAATGACTTCAGCGACTTACTAACTAGAGAGGAATGTCAGAAACAGTTTGTCCCACAAGTTGTGAGTAAATGTAGGAGACTCAATCCTGATTCTTCAAAAAGTTCCCTCTCTACCCCTCTCCCAACTAACTAAGTTAAGTTTTACTGCTTAATTTGTATTTTTTTGACGAAATTTTACCTATTTGTACTTTTAATTTTAGATATTTGTAGTTCTACAATAAAAAAATGAGAAAAACTTTGACGTAATATGTTTGTATTATTATTTTGTTTTTCTGGCCATGCCTTAACCTGTCAGTAACTATCAAGTAGGTAAAAACAGGTATTTATAGCTTTATAATGTGTCAAAATATCATTCAAAACTATTCTTCTAACATTTTCATGTATAAGTTTTATAAATCATAAGTATTTTCACCAATTATCCTATCATGCCTTAGATGCTCTACTTTGGGTACCTGGCCCGTTTTCGACTACATATTCTTAATTTAGTCAGTAACCATTAAGATTTCGGGAACTAGTATTATACAACAAAGTAAAGCCAACAAAATGGTCTTTCATTTGATATATCTTTAAAGCTCGTATGATTTTTCGTTCTCGAGTTATGGCCGAAAATGTCAGCTCAACCTCGAAAATTTGGCAAATTTCCAAACTTTGAGGCCAGAGCGGGTCCTGTTAACGTACTCTGATTGCCTTGAAATTTTGTCTATCTCAATTTCTGCAAAAGCCGAACTCATTTCTGCCTGAGCGTTGTAAAAATTCTGACATTTTTTTCTTACCTCTATGAGATAAAACCAGTCTAATACACACATATACATTATACACAGTACACACATACAATATTTTTTAATGTCGTAAATATTCTTTAAATATTAAAAAAAGTATATTTCCTTTGAGAACAACACACTGTATGTGTATACGAATGCCATTTGTATACATATACAATACATTATATAATAGGTATTCTCTGCACAGGGTGGCAGAGCGAGGCTAAGTACATCTGAAATATATGCCTCGGGGCCCTTGGGCGTAGAATTCTTTTGGAAACTCATTTTACTCAAGTATAATAGAGAATTTTTGACAAATGACGTGTTTGTCGAGTTTCACAATCTTCGAATATTACGTTCTCCAACGTTTCTTTAGAAAGCGAAACTTTTCCACTTTCCATCTCAGAGAATAAGACGAAGGCAAGAGAAAACTTGAGTATTCCCTGCTTGAACCACACCCCTTCCAAATATTGTCATCTTGATCTGCCACCCTGTACCGACACAACAAAGAAATTTCGAAACCCAAACTTCTAACTGCAAAGTTAACACACGTCAAAGTGTCACCCTCAGGACACGACGTAGCTTAACCTGCCATGCCATGGCTTTAACTAGCGGAACAAGAGCGTAACTCTTCCTCCCGACAGCTTTTTGAAGACAAGTATATTAAAAGCTTTTGTGCTGGCGAGAACAAAAACTTAGCTGTAGAGGTTCCATGGGAATGAGAGAGAGGATCGCGAGACAAGGAAACTTGGTGGTGGTATAAGATAGTGAAAGATGGAATAGAGAATGACGAAGAAATAGAATGATTCCAGGGGTATAGGTATAGGTTCGTGAGGCCCTTAATTAATTCGCCCAAAGGTGGGAGAATCGACCTGTGCTATAATTTATTAGATATGTCACCGTCCTGAGGCAGATAGATAGTTGAATAAAAAAGAGGCTTTGACGAACCAAAACACAATAGAGACAATAGTACCCTTCTCTACCGTGTGGTCGTTTAATGGGCAGAAGCCCCCGAAAGCGAACCAATGGTTCTACCCCGAGAGTAACATAAAACAGATAAGAAAAAATGGAGTAGATTACACGACTAGCTGAATGATATGAACATCTGGATATATCTAAGAATTAGAAGAAAATATACGGGATTGTCAAAGCTAGAGATCTAGTGAGAGAATGAAATGCATAATGAGGATAATAAAGAGTAATCAAGGGTTAGTACTGAGAGTTGAGAGCACGATGGGAGAGTTTTTTAAATGTACCGAGTGAGGAACAACCCGAGATAAATGTCAGAAGAGGTCGAGTCAAACCAGGGAACAGTGATGAGATAACACAAGAAGATAGTAGAGGCTTTGAATATGAAAAATAGAAGGCAACAGGTCCTGATGAAATCCCATTCGAAGTATGAAACAGTTTAGGGAAGATAGAGTGAATATACTGTTGGAAATGATGAGAGATAATTAATAAATCCTAGTTAAATGTAGAGAAAATGGAAATTTCTATAAAGAGTATTCACTTTTTCGACGCACCAAATGAAACCCGTAAATTACGTGTGTCTATTTCCTGTTCCCGATAATTCCCAACGCTGTTACTGTGCAGTGAAAGAGGGTTTAAGGGTGAAATTTCACGGAAAATCGAATTAAATAATTGTCATAAATATCCATCAAATTGGAGAGGCAGAAGTGAGGATGTTTGAAATGGAGCTGATAAGTGACACGTCAAGATAGGATAAGGAATGAAGTAATTGGCAAAAAATTTAATAAAGGAAGTATCAAAGGTTGTTCAAGCAATCTTTATCGTTTTCACTCCAATAAAGGAATAAGGAAAGAGGTAGACAAAGACAAACGTGGATACACCAGTTAGAACCAAGGTGTAGCATAAACAATCTAACTGAAGCCGATGTACCAGATAGAAGAGTGTACCCTCTGCGTACAGGAATTGTCGACCCCTCCGGTTACTACTGATAAGGGAAAATGGCAAGGGACACATTTATCAAAAAAGGTGCAAGAAAAAGATTACAATGGTTTGGACGTGTTGAGAGAAAAAAGAAGAGCTATGTTGGTTAGATAGTGAAATAAATGAAGTTAAAGGCGATAAAAAAAGGGGGAAGCCAACGAAAAGAAGGAAAAACTACGAGTCTAAGGATGTAAGAAATAAAGGGTAGAAAATATGAATTATATGTGGTTTTGTAGTAAAGCTGGAGCCTCCTCTTCTCAGTGGGTATCATAATACTATTAAATGCCTTTTTTACTTCCGAAAATTTCTAATATTAGAAATCGGAAGTTTTGTGTTCGTTTTCATAAAAAAAAAAATATTTTTTTGCTCCGATTTTTCTAGTATTTTACAATTTTTGATTGTACCAAAGTAACTACTCAATTTTCCTCACGATCTCGAAGATCCAAAGTACAGAGTAGAAAATTTTCTACGGTACAGTAGTGGAGTTGGTGTTCAGACTGCTGGGAGGAGCCTAAACCTGTCTAAACGGGTAAAAGAAGAAGTGTTGTTAAAAACTTAAATTGTTGTATTTCTCCTTATCTTTTCTCCGCTTACCTCCCCCTGCATCCAGATTGCAGGTTGAGTGATATATGAACTCGGGAACAACTTTTTCTACTGCTGAATTTATGAGCATCTGAATTTGAAAATATCCTTCCCATCTAGCGATAACACTATATTCTCTTTGTGATAGGTGCCTTGGAAAATGGAATAAAATTTGCTGAACATGCTGCGGGAAAGCTAGGAAAAACGCCAGTATAGATTTCACTTTCTTCAGGAGGGGGGAGGGGTTTAACGTCGCTTTTAACTGCATGATTATATCACGACGGGGGTGATACCGAAACTCACAAACCTGCTACCCACATTAACCTCTCACCCAACTTAGGTTGGGCCGGAATGCCAGCATCTCGAAGACTTCACCTCGCTGGACATTGTTTAACTTCGGTGATCCTACGAGAACCGGTGCATTCAACGCGGCATCGACGCGACGCTGGCTTTTCACATTAAATACTCCGTTGTACAAAAATCACTAAAGTTAAAAAAAAAAAAAAAAAACAAAAACAAAAAACAAAAAATATCTACTCCACCGAGATTAATCTTTTTGCAAGATTTTAGCTTCGTAAGCATCGTATAGGTATTGTTCGTAGTCAGGCTCTGGGTATAGGACATATGTAGGTATATAGTAGTAATATAGTACACGAAATCTGACGCCTCCCACTGCCTTTAGCTTGGACATGAATACTTGCTGCTTTGCTTGAGTGGGAAAATTCCTTTCCCCCTCCCTGCGCTGTTTCAATTAGAGCAAATTTTGCTTGTTTCCAAAGTTTTGGGAACTTGCACGAGTATACTAGAGCCCTGTATTCATTACTTTGAGAACTAGTTTGGGAAAATTAGTTCCAAGAGCCAATATTCATTACTGTGAGGACTATTCTGGGGTCATGTTCATTTCTTGGAAACTAATTTTAGGACGCTGGGATTTTGGAGCTATACGAGTATTCATTACTTTGAGAACTATTTCAGCGTGTTCCAAGTTATCAAAACAGTGATGGTATAGTCGAAGAAAGTCTATAAAAAGGCACAATTTTTGCTTGATCCAATCCCTAGTTTTAGAGGATTTTTTTTGACACAGTCAAATAACTAATGGTTATTTAAACTCCATTTAGTTAAACAGGACAATGTAGCAGTGTCAAATATTAAAGAGACAAAAATGAATGTACTGCATATGGTATAATCTATAATTTTTACGGCGTTCATACAAATCATCTTTTCTTACCCAACGTATGAGGGAGAAATGGAGCTGGCAAGATTGAGGCCATTACAACAAATTTATTGACGGACTTTTTGTAACCTTTCTGATTCTTTAATATTTCTGTGTAGAACCTTTAATAAATTTAAGGTAGCGCACGCATTTGGATAGCTATAGACACACATTTTTGTGGTTGTGATACCTCAGTTAAACATCTCCAATGCTAATATGTAATAGTAAGCTTGGAGTTGAGTAAAGTAAAAATATAATATGTATTGTTATAATCCTAGGGTGCTCCAGAAAACTCCCTTGAGGCTCCGTTGCTGAGGAGTATATAATATATTTATTAACTGACATCTCAGTGATGATTGCCAGGCGACACAGTAATATTTTCAGACAGTATTATAATTATATGTTTTTTTAATGATTTTTATACAGGTGGTACACTGGTACAAATGTAGTTTAAAGTAAACCACACTGTAAAATTTTTAGTATATTATTATGTCAAATCTCTAATAATAAAGGCAAATTTGTATGATTTTTCTATTGTTCTTTAACATTTCTTTTGTGAAAGCTTAAAATTTAAATCATTGTTGGTATACCCACAGTCCTTCAGTCCTTTTGACGTTGAATAATTGTGATTGTGGTCTTTTGTGATTCTTTAAGAAAAATCAATTTTACATTTTTCTCAACTTATATACCTACTTATTTTAGCTTTATTTATATTTTCTGACTCTAATATTTCTTTTTCTTTGACAAAAGCTGTGAATACAAGGCTGCATTGGGATAGGGACAGTTCTTATGGTCTATCTTGACCCACCGCAGAAGGTTGATGTTGATACCGACTTGGTTCAAGATGTCGAACACAGAGTAGGGGATCTGCAGGTTTGGCTTAGACGGGATGTAGGTTGTGTACACCCGGATGTCGGGATCCTCTGAAATGGGCAATCAATGATGGTATTTGAGGAGGATTGGTATAATAAATTGGTTGTTCGAGTAACGACCAGTGGCGGCCGAGCAACATTCATAGAGTAAAAAGACAAACTATGTAAAGTATTTATTTAGAAAAGTAGATGATAAAGTGGAGCTTTTCTGCTGTACTACACAATTATTTTTTTAACCATAATCACAAATAATTCATTTTTTACTTTTAACTTTTTAATAATAATAATATTAATAATACCATGTCCAATGTCCATGAGATAGACATTAATATTCTTCATATAAAGGACGCCCAGATCCAATGTCAAGGCTTCTGCCATAACCTCATATTGATAACATTGTTAAGATGTTAACCAAAGAGGTACTTACTTGATGCACAATCAAAGAACACAACTTCAGTTGAAGTCCACGACAGAACTTTTAGGGGTCCAGAATATGCATCGACTGAAAAATAAGGAAAATGGACAAGTTTTAGTTTTTTCTTTCTTTCAAATTCAAATCTTTATTAAGTTAGTCACGAGCTATGTATTAGAAGGAGGATGTTTGAGGTGGGTGTGGATCAGAGCAAGAGTGTGCAGCTAGCGGCTAGTTCATGATGTGTTAGAGGAGTGAGCAGAAGATGAAGGACATGGCTTGTGTTGCTAGGATATGTAGGTGGGATAGACACGATCTATCATTTCTGTGGACGTATTCATGACAGATTAAATAAATATTACTTCCGAGAAATTTCTAATATTAGAAATCGGAAGTATTGTGTTTTTTGTTTACTTAATAACGGTTTGTACAATGGACACAAAATCGCCCAAATATGCTAAAGATTATGCTAGGAAAAGTGCCAAAATGAAGCAAGCTATATTGTTTGCAGTTTAGAGTTTTACTTACAGTTCGTGGCGTTCGGCTTGTTTGCATACAGGGTGGTGTACGGATTAGCATACGAGTCAGGCGAATGACGCTTTTTGTAAGCATCTGAAACAAATTATAGAATTTAAAACACTCAGACACAAGTATATTTTGTTTCTATTTATTTTAAATTTAGCTTTACCACAAAAAAACGAAATGTTCCGATTCTGAGTACAAATGAAACACAATTCTTCCAATATCTAATACTAGATATTCTTGGAAGTAAATCATGTGAGGATGAACAACAGAATGTCAAATGTAACCGACCTGAAGTATGGCTGTATGGCTTGGGAAGAAAAAACTACCGACCTAAATTATGGCTGTATGGCTTAAAAGAAAAATGTCAAAAACGCTTGCATACGAGTCTGCAACCATTGGGACATTTTCATCTTTACTATTCAAGGTCCAAAACCCAACTGACCAAATTTCGTATTGTGCGCATGACACATACCTTCTCTCTTCTCTCCCTCTACAATTCAATAATTCGCCATTGTGCGCATGACACACACTTTCCCTCTTCTCTCCCTTTACAATTCAATATTTCGTTGCATAATATCGTTACATAATATCGTTACATAATTTCGTTACATAATATCGTTACATAATTTCGTTACATAATTTCGTTACATAATATCGTTACATAATATCGTTACATAATATCGTTACATAATTTCGTTACATAATTTCGTTACATAATTTCGTTACATAATATCGTTACATAATTTCGTTACATAATATCGTTACATAATATCGTTACATAATATCGTTACATAATATCGTTACATAATTTCGTTACATAATTTCGTCACATAATTTTGGTTATGTGCCAGAGCAAAGACATGAAAATGTCAAAAACTACCGACCTGAAAGTTTGACTTGCAAACTCTGGTGTTGAAGGAGTTTAATGCAGGGAATCCACTTATTTACCGAGGGTGTAACTGTACGTCGCGATATACGGGTTGACGCTCCCTGTTTTAGAGTAACCTGCCCACCTATGTACAATATGTACATATAAGCAAATAAATATGGATATCTCACCTTGGGACGGGATCCCGAACTGATAGTCCTTGTCGTAATGGCACTTCAGATGAAAATCACCGGAATTCGTCCAATTCCTCTTGAAGTGATACAGATCGGCTACATGCAGTCTGAAAGTTTTAGATTTTCGATTATTCAGAGTGGAGTACAAGTTTTTCTTTTTGTGTCAACTTTTTTTTCAAATGAAAACCCTATTTTTTCATATCCACCAGGCGCACGAACTCCAAGCAATGGAGAGAGAGAAAAAAAAAACGAGAAAATGGAAATTTTCGTTTTTGCTTTGGTATTGCAGGCTTTGCTTTGAAGACTTTTTCAGCAAAAGGCTTTGCTTTCAATCAGAGTTGGTTATCGAGTCTCCAATGTCCTAAAATTCATTTTAAAATTTTAATTTGGCATTTCGGTAGATTATAATCTTTTTTCAATACTAATTATTGATGAGAAAAGTGTTGATGGATTCGTTTAAAGAAAGAAAGAAATCTTAGTGCCACCCTGTATATTATTAACAAGCTTATTCTTATAGAACTATCGCACTTTTGTGAAAGAACCATTCTATTAAATTTATGTTTATTTTCTATCAACTTATATTTAGGTAACTTACCTCTTGTTGACGGAAAAGGTGACTCCCTCCTGTAATTCCACATCGGTTTTATCGTAGCCGACTACGTCATACCCAATACAAGAGCACTCCGTTATTTTCTCTGAAAGTTGAAGTGTAGGTACGAGTATGTGTGTAAAAATTTAAAGTCATACCCAAAACAATCACTCCAATATTTTGCTAGGAAGTTGAATTGATTTTTTCTTTTCTTTATTAATTGGACGGTAAAGTGGGATTTGTTTGATTTTATAGCGACATCCAGTGAAAAATTACCTACTTCTAAAATTTGAAGTGTTGTTTATTTCTTCTTGTTGGTTGAAGTGGAGCTTGTCTGATGGTAATCCAGGCACCGTAAAATAATCGAATTGTCTCAACCTAATTTTTGAAGTTTTGCCCTACTAGTTATACTTTTGGTGTAGAACCACCCTCAGTTACCTCAATGTATAAGGCTGTCGCCTTATACATTGTCTCGTAACCTGGAGGTAAGTAGTTTTATTATTATTATTATGTATTATAAAACACTTTATTAGATATAAATGGGCATTATTACAATACAAATTAATAAATATTTTAACAATGAAAAAAATGGAAACAATATACATACATAATTATACAGTGAAAATGAAAAAGAATAGAAAATATATAAAAACATAATGTCCTAACTAAAGGGCGGGGTTATTGCCTATGGCAATCTCTTCCACTCAACTTTTTTGAGTTATTGGTTTGAGCATCAAGTTCAGAAAATGTTTAGAGAGGCTTGTTTGAGTTATTGTGATTAACACAAAAAATAAATATGATGAATTTTATCTTCTTTTTATACCTTACAAGACGATATTTTGTTAAGTTACAATGGCAAATACTTACTCCCCCTACACAAGGTGTTGTTGAGGAAGGACTTCTTTGCTGATCCTTGGACTGTGCTCCAAGCGTAGTACAATCTGGTGCCCGGGGCGATCTGTAAAAATTAATAAAGTCACTCAAATTAATAGGGTACACAATCTGGTGCCCGCAGCTATCTGTGAAAAATAATCAAGTCACTCAAATTAATAGGGTACACAATCTGGTGCCCGCAGCTATCTGTGAAAAATAATCAAGTCACTCAAATTAATAGGGTACACAATCTGGTGCCCGCAGCTATCTGTGAAAAATAACCAAGTCACTCAAATTAATAGGGTACACAATCTGGTGCCCGCAGCTATCTGTGAAAAATAACCAAGTCACTCAAATTAATAGGGTACACAATCTGGTGCCCGCAGCTATCTGTGAAAAATAATCAAGTCACTCAAATTAATAGGGTACACAATCTGGTGCCCGCAGCTATCTGTGAAAAATAATCAAGTCACTCAAATTAATAGGGTACACAATCTGGTGCCCGCAGCTATCTGTGAAAAATAATCAAGTCACTCAAATTAATAGGGTACTCTGGTGCCCGCAGCTATCTGTGAAAAATAATCAAGTCACTCATATTAATAGGGTACATATATGACTCATTAAGTGCACGATTAAATTTCTCACGATTAAATTTCTCCAAGGATGCAACTCGGGGTTAGGGTTTCCAGAACAGAACCTGCGAGTATCTTACCCTGAAGCTTGATATACCGGGCGGCTTGACGGGGCACTCTGGTTTGTTGTACTTCTGAGGAGAGTCTCCTAACCCGACATGAAGAGTTGCCACCAGGACGCCAATAACTGCGAGTAGGTGTCCCATGTTGAGATGAAGCAGACGACTGACTTCTACCACAGGAGATCTGCCCTATTTATCATGTCGCATATTGGTTCATGGTTATCTACCTAAGTATCGTTTATGTTCTTAAAGAATCATTTAATAGGTTCGTGAATGAGCGATACCACCAAAAACACATTGATAAAATAAGGATTAAGTGTCTTTTAAAATTAGTTGGTTTGAAAATCACACGACTTTGTATTTCAGTCGAAGAGTTTTTGTTGGTAAAAGCATAAAATTCCAAGTGAATTGAAAATTTGGTTTTTTTTGCAGTGGTAGGCAAGGCCATTCCATACAGCCAAGAAAATTTGGTTATGAAACATATACTTAAATCACATGTTTATCTAATATCAGTTTAAAACTGATTTACTTCGAAAGTTTTTTATTTATTTATTCATACAGGGTGTCCCATTATAAACGAGACATTCAAATATCTCGAGAACTAATGGATATATAGAAAACTCGTATTTTCGGAGGTTTCTAACTTTTTCGGGGAACATCTTATGATGACTTTAACAAATCTCAGTGTTATCCATCAAGGTTATTTCAAGGTCAACTCCAGAATTTCAAATGGATGAACCTAAATTTTATTTCATTTCATGATTCTCCAAATAATCGCAACTTCAGTTTTTTGACCTATAAGTTTTTTTTATCACAATTTCGATGTTTTTATTTTTTCGTATTCAGCACTACTAGAAATTTAATTGATACGTCACAGTTGAAAAAAAAAAGACTTAACTATTTGTGGGGGGGGGGGGGGGAAATCTCCTATCAAAAAGGTTAAGAAAACATGAGTTTTCTATCTTCATTAGTTCTCGAGATATTTGAATGTCTCATGCATACTGGGACGTCCTGTATATCAGTTACTTTCACGAAATTATGCTCATATTTAATGTGTCGTACATAAGACTTAAACAAGTGACTCCAGGTCACGAGTCCGCCACCTCATAGATCGAAGATTGTAAGAATTTTAATGCCTAGTACATTTTACATCATCACTGGAAAGTGCACGACTTGAAATAATGATTATTTATGTATTTTGACATTTTCATGTCTTTGCTCTGGCACATAACCAAAATTATGTGACGAAATTATGTAACGAAATTATGTAACGATATTATGTAACGATATTATGTAACGAAATATCGAATTGTAAAGGGAGAGAAGTCTTCTAATATCGGATATCGATATTATGGTTTCGATATTATCGATATACCTAATATCGATATTTTCGTTTCGATATTGCAACCCTAAGAGAAGAGAGAAGGTATGTGTCATGCGCACAATACGAAATTTGGTCAGTTGGGTTTTGGACCTTGAATAGTAAAGATGAAAATGTCGAAATGGTTGCAGACTCGTATGCAAGCGTTTTTTTCGTGACCAATATCGAGAAATCTTCTGTTTTTTAAAAAAAAAGTTATTGTCATTTCTATATTAAGAGGGGGACAAGGCCATATCACGCGAAATAAATAAAAATAAGTCGTTCTCATTGGTAGGTAATAATAATAAGTAATAACCCAAAATGTTATAGTCGGTTTTCAGTACCGAAACACGTTTTAGGGCGTCCAGAGCATAAATATACACAGTTTCAGCCAATTTGGTAGAGGTCGGCCGTCTCATTTACTAAAAAAATTGCAGTTCTGTCATGAATGAAAGTAAAAAAATCGGTTGAAAGATTTTGATGCACCGGTTTTCGTAGGACCACCGAAGTTAAGTAACGTCTAGCGAGGTGAAGACTTCGTGATAATTGAAGTATGAACTTAGGCTGGGTACAGTTAATGTACGTAGCAGGTTTGTGAATTTCCTGCGAATGGAGGGTAACTGCCCCGTCGTGATATGACCATGCAGTTGAAAGTGATGTTAAACCCAAATTAAAAAAAAAAAGTATGAAAGTGCTTTGTAAAATGAGGCCCTGGTATTCAACGTGCCGACAATACTGCCTGAGTTTCCACCTGAAGTAAGCCCGTCCGTTTTTAAATGGTGTACAAATAAGTCTGGCTGGGGGACTATACACAGGGAGGAGACCAGCAGTTTGGCTGGGGGACTATAAACAGGGAGTAGACCAGCATTGGCTTGGTTCTGGGGGCCCTTGTCAATTATTAGCCTCCTTGTAAAGACAGTGGTAGAAGTGCTGAGTCATTCCTCCACTGTCTGGCCATCATCGTTCACGATGACGCCACCCTATGATGATACAAAGAAACCAACGCTGGCAAAAAAGAGAAAGATTTTGGATCTAGAAAGAACTGAAAACCCAACACGAGGCATGGTTTCTTCTATCTTTCTTCTTCTTCTATCTTTGCACTCGTTAAATTCACATTGGAACAATGAGTTTCCAAGTAGCGCGTGCTGTTATCACGTCAGTGATAAGAAGCTTCGTCTCAACGCTCACCGGTCAGGCTAACGCAAAGCTTTTGCTTCTATGTTCTCGAGCTATCGAAATTGCTGACACTGTATTTTCCTTTTCGTTTCATCCTCTCGTGAATTTTATCTTTCTACATGAGGTGATGGTACCAAATAAATGACCAATGCTTACAAAAAGGGTTTTATATTTTAAAGCTCTAACGAATAGGGCCAATGTTTAGTTCGTGGAGATGGGACGTTGAATGCAACATTTCTCATCCTATCACTGAAGTTAAGCTACATTCAGTTGATTGAGAACGTGGATTGGTGACCGTTCTGGTTGCGAATTCATCCATGGTCATCTGTAGTAAAAATTATGTAGTAAAAAGTAGATTTTAACATGATTTTTTTTTCTTTGTAACCATGAAATAGCAGCTACTCTGTAAATGCTTGTGGTATGTGATGTAGCTTTCCAATTCCGTATTATAACGGTATGCTTTCCCTCTAACGGGCATGAAGCGAAAGTTTACTTCCCAATTAGGTTCTGGGTCAACCACGAGCGTATCGGAAGGTGTCCTTTACACAACTGAAACAAAATCATGCTTACAGTTTTTTGTCGGCTCTGGGCTTGGAAGTGTTTGAACCCGGAGCCTTCTGGATGGTATAATCATCTTACCACTAATCGAGCGCTCTGGTTTGGAATCCGTCCACGCCCAAACCCAGTTGGGATTCTTTTTTTTTTTTTTTTTAAACAATTTTTTATAGATGTATTTTACTACAAGGTTTATAACATCTGTTAATTACATAATCAAAAAATAAAATACAACATTATTATAACTTCAAAATTCTAAATAACACAAAGGTAAACAAAATAAATAAAATTTCCTACTTATTTTACAATCTAGAAAACAATTTTATGTCTTTAACAAAGTTCATAGTTCTCATATATACATCTTCATTATCGCCAAGCATTAGATCAAGATCTCCTTCACAATTCCATTTTCTTCTATAGATGTTATAAATTGGACAGTCAATTAATATATGCTTCACTGTTATTGTTGTTTGACAGTTTTGACATAATGGAGCTTGTTCACGTTTAAAAAGATGTTGGTGAGTTAACATTGTATGGCCTATTCTTAGCCTACATGCCACCATTTCATCTACTCTATTGTAAAAGTACGATGACGACTTCCAAATTTTGACCGTCTTTTTAACTCTCCAGAGTTTATTGGTTTCAAAGTTTTCATTCCAGTATTTTTCCCACTCTTGCAATAGATATTTTTTGTTACCTTGTATTACATCTTCAAAGTGAATTTTCTTATACAAGATAGTATTTGAAGAACCCTTGGCAGCTTTATCCACTCTTTCGTTCTCTTCTATTCCACAGTGACTAGGTATCCACAAAAAAATTACTGATATTTTTAAATCTTCAATGTTTTTTAAAGTTCCGACGATATTGTGGACAATCGTATTGTTTGATGATACATTTTTAATTGCCATTAATGAGCTTTTAGAATCGGAGCAAATGACAACTTCCGAATATTGAAGATCTCCTTTAAGTGCTATGGACCAAACATGTTCTATACACTGATAAAGTGCCAGTAGTTCTGCAGTAAATATGCTACAAATATTATTCAACTTGTATGAGAGGATTTGATTTTCACAGGAGTACGCGAAACCAGTGTAGGATGGAGACTTGGAACCGTCCGTAAAAACCAAACATGCAGTGCCTTTTTTTGTTGATTTAAACTCATTAAATAAAATTCTTGCTTCATATGGCAAAATGGATTTTTTGTTCTCAGTTGTTAACATGGAAACCTCCGGCTGTTTGAAAATCCAAGAAGGTCGATTCTCATCCATCTGTATTATATTTTTTACAATTTCTTGGTTTTTTAGGGAAATGATTTTCTCCATTCTTACTCTAACAGGCATTGGATATCTATCATTCTGGATATAGAAGTTCACACCGCTGTCGGGTGATACCACTAGGTGACAAGGATTGTCCTTGTGGGTCAGGAGCTTTGTTACATAATTACTTAGTAATATTAATCTTCTAATTTCCAGCGGTGCTTGACCACTCTCCACGTATAAACTCTGCACCGGTGAAGATCTCAACGCTCCCGTAATAATTCTGATACAAGCGTGATAAACAGTGTCCAGAGATTTCAAATTATTTTGCTTTGCTGATCCATAAATTATAGATCCATATTCCATGATAGGTCTTATAAATGCATTAAATAGTTTTGTTAAACATATTCGTCCAACACCCCAGTTTCTATTATTTAAAACTTTCAGAACGTTCATTGCCTTAAGGCATTTAGTTTTAGTTACTTGTATATGTTTTTTGAAAGTCCATTTGGCATCTAAATACAAGCCTAACCATTTTAGTTCATTTTGAAATGTTATTTTATTGTTTCCAAAGAAAAGTTCTGGTGTAGAGAAAACTCTTTTTCTGGTGAAAATTAAACCTTGTGTTTTTTCATAAGAAAATTTTAAACCATTTGTTTTAGACCAATGCGATATTTTGTTTAGTGTAGTTTGTAATACATTTGTATCATATCTATATTGTTGCCTCTCATGTAAATAATTTTGTCATCCACAAACATCCCGTGGTTTACTTGAGTTGGTATAAATTTCGCTATGTCACAAATAGCAATGCCAAATATGTTGCCAGATAGTGACGATCCCTGTCGAATTGAATTATCGAGTGTGTGAATACTGGATAACGTATTATCGATCTTCACACACATTTGAGGGGTTTCCAGAAAATTGGACACATACTTAAATAGTGGACCACCTATTCCGGCTTTTGCAAACTTAGTTAGTACGCTTATCTTATTAATTCTTTCAAACGCCATCTCCACATCCAGCGCAATGGCCACCACATATTCTTTGTTTTGGAAAGCTGTAAGGACTTCATGCTCCAGAAGGGTTAAATTATCCATCGTTGTTCTATGTTTTCGGTTCCCACTCTGGAAAGGATCATTCAGATCAGGATAGTTACCAATAACCCACGACAGTCTTCTGTTAATCATTCTTTCCATGATTTTATTCATACAACTGAGTAATGATATCGGTCTGTAACTTTTAACACACAATTTATCTCTATTTGGTTTAAAACAGGCACAACAATTGCTGTCTTCCAGCAGTTGGGAAAAAAACCAGTAATCCATATCATATTAAAAACATCTAAAAGTTTATCAAGTGCCAACAGAGGCAAATTAATAATCATTTGATATGATACGTTATCGATTCCAACAGCCGAGGATCTACATGACTTGAATGTAGATGTCAGTTCTGTCATATTAAATGGAAGATTGTAGATACATTGTTCTGTATTAGTAGGTGGAAAAATCTTCACACTCATTTCAGATTTGTACTTTTTGAATTCAGCATCATACAAGTGGTCCGACGCATTCTTTTCGTAATTATTTGCCAATAATTCTACTATTTCACTTTTATTTGAAATGGTATTACCATCTTCATTTTTTAGAGCACAGATAGGACTAAATAATCTTTTTTTTTCCTTTGAATTTAGCAACTTGAGACCACATGTCTGAGGAGGTGATTGGATCCTTAATTGAGTTCACATAAGACATCCAAGAAGCTGTTTTATTCTGTTTAATCAATAATTTAGCTCTTGCTTTTCTTTTTTTATATTCAATAAAATTTTCAAGTGATCTATTTCTTTTATACATTTTCATTGCTTCTTTCCGGTCCTTTAACGCTGTTTTCACTTCTTCATTCCACCAAGACACCATTCTTTTCATCTTGGATAAATTAAGCTTGGGTATGGCCAAGTTTGCTGCTTCTAAAATGTTAGCATTTATCATGGATAAAATTTCGTTAATGTTACTTGTACGCGAAATTGTGAGGTTTTCATAAAAATCAATACTTGAACCAAATTTTTCCCAGTCAGCTTGCTTATATAACCATATAAATCTATCAGGATAATTAAGATATCTGTTATTTGTGAATTCAATAAATATAGGAATATGATCAGAAGAACAAGCGTCATCATGGACACTATGCAACACATCCATTACTAGTGAACTGGAAATAAAAGTTAAATCAATAGTGGACAAGGTACCGTATGAAGAATTGATATGAGTTGGCTGGTCATCATTAAGTAAAAACATAGAATCATTTTTTACTAAAAATTCTTGCACTTCAAGGCCATTAGCATTAGACTTAGGAGCACCCCATATAGGACTGTGTGCATTAAAATCTCCGCATAATATACACGGGGCCGGAACTTGAGCTATTAGATTAGATAGATCAATTTCTTTAAGTTTGAATGATGGTGGAATGTATACGTACAACTGAAAATCTCATAGCTGAGCCATGCCACTCTTACTTTCACGGCGACAACTTGCAGAGAGCTGGAAACAGGGATGACTTCGGAGTAGTGGTATTTGCTTACCAGGGTCATTACGCCGCCACAAGCGATCAGGCCTTCCGTAAAATCTTTCCTGTAGACTGAAAAAGATTGTATGTAGTTGAAATCCTGTGTTGGTAATAGATGTGTTTCTTGTAAACATATAATAATTGGTTTAAAAGTTTTACATCGAACTTTAAGTTCATCTTTCTTCTTAACATCAGATATTCCATTTACATTCCATTGTATAATGGTTTTATTGGAACAGATATCAATGTTACTTTTAGAAGAGCTTAACATGCGATAATTATTTAAAATTAATAGACAAAGAGAGTAGAAAAAAATGGAAAATGATAGTTTGAAAATAAATAGGTAATTACCTTAAAGATAAAAATTAGATACGAGTACGTACAAATGTAAAAAAAAATTAATTTAAAAAAAAAAAAAAAAAAAAAAAATGTAAAAAATAATTAATAATATTAAATGATCAATATCTGGACTGGTTGAACCGATGTCCATTTGATCTCTAGATTTAAAACTAATATCCTCATCGGAAAAATTTATTTCTTTTTTATCTAGCTTACTGAATCGACTCTTAGAAAAACTGTTATTATTCTTTGAATGGTAATTGCTATCTGTTTGTACATATGAGCTGAAGGGATTAACGCCTTGATGACCAGAGTGGTTGGAAACATGACCAGCATTCACTGATAAACTGGCTGGAGGAGCAGAAGTATAGTTAGGAACCTGGAGAACAGGAGGAGGGTAGGAGAAACCAGAGGCTGGAACAGAGAAAAGTGAAGACCAAGTTGACTGAGAAGTGACTTGGTTTGATTCTTCTCGTTTTCTTTGCTCGCACAGCTTGTAGAACAGGGGAGCGACCGTGTTTTCTTGTTTTCCTTTTGGTTCATTTCGGACCTTCTTATTGGTTGATGCAATGAGACCACTTGCTTCAGGGCGAGAATCTCTTTTCTGCGCTTTCTTCCCAGAATGCGCGTTTCTGTTAGAATGAGCAGAGAATGATTTGTAAGGGAGAGGAGGTGGCACATATTTTTCAATAGTTTTATTATTTGCAGGATTCAGAGACAAACTAGGAAAATTTTCATTTAATCCAGCTAATAAGTTGAACGAATTACTAGTTGAGACACTGTATCTAGGATCTTTAGATTGTTTAGCACTAGGAATGAGTTTACACGCTTCTTGAAAACATAGGTTTCGAGAACTCATGAGTGCTTTAATATCTTTCTGTCTTTTGAGTTCTGGACAGTTCTTATTTTGAGGATTATGTAAACCGTCACAGTTCAAGCACTTGATTACATCAGTTTGACATACATGATCTTCTTTCTGTACCTGGTAACATTTTTTACAGACTTCGAATTTAGCCTTGCACTTGCTTGCCGCATGCCCAAATCTCATACATTTGAAACATTGAAGTGTGGATTGAATGAATGGCTCGCAGTTAACTTTTGAGTACCAAAGATAAACATGGGCAGGAATATCTTGTCCTGCAAAGTTTAGTTTCATAGTTTTAGATGGTACATATAAAACTTTACCACTTTCGTCTGTCGTTCGGCGATTTAATCTATGTACTGAAATAAGTTTATATTGACTAGTCTCAAGCGATTCAAAGATATCATTGTCTGGAATGTCAGTGTCAATATCACGAATTATAGCAGATCGTGAAACATAGTTCTGAGGAATGAATACGTTGTATTTTTTAGAAAGTGTCTCATCATTAACCAAAGTGTTAGCGCGCTTAGCATTTCTACAAGTAATCAGAACTTTATCCTTTGATAGCTTTTCTTTGTTTAATATTTCAGTAGAATTATTTGTAATTTGTGCCAGATCTTGTCCAAGTTTATGGTAACTTAAGTTAAAGTCTCTGTTACCTTGTACAAGAACCTTGTATGAGTCACAGACTACTTCCTCATCATATAAAACTTTGGGTCTTATAACATTTTGCAAATTCGTTGAAGAATTATTACTGGCAGCAACATGCACATTAGAAGCAGCTGTATCAGTAGAATTATTTCCAGGAACATACCCGTTAGCATTAGTTATACCAGGAGAACCATTGTCAGCAACAGATTCATTAGCATCAGCTACACCAGTAGAAACAGACTTCTGAGTACCCCCAGAATCCACAGGATCAGGAGGCTTCTCCCCCACATCCATCTTATTATCATCTGTCATAGTTGTATCATGGGGAAAATATTCCAACCATGACGAACAATTTCAAAATAAATAATTTGAAACGAGAAAAACACTTTCAAAGTAAACAAATTTATCTCGTTCGCTTTATTTTTCCGATCGCGACGAAGAAAATCTCAAAGCTGACAGAGCAAAATAATTTTATGTATTGGCTGAAATTGAAAATTTTCCAAATTTCAACTCAAAGTTCAATAAAAAACGAAAACAACACAATGAAACTTCAAACTGAGTTCAGAAATGAACGGAGCGTAAAAAAATACTTCCGGACACCAAAAAGCTCGAAAAAATTCGAACTAAATCTAAGTGAAAATATCGTTTTATCAGGAGCACACAAAACTAATTTTCACTGTCAAAAGAATTTTCACAACTGCCAGTTGGGATTCAATGGCTGCAATTCTGACAAATAATTTGATGTACAAGAGTCTTTAGCTCTTGCATGTTGCTATGGTGTAGCTTTGAATTTGAAATTTTCTAATACATGCTGTTGGAATAAAATATTGGTGAATTTTATTTATTTCTTTATTCAACATATCCTATCTTTTTAAACTGGTGACTTATTAATTTCAAGTGGGGGCAGATTAAAAGTAGCAATAATTCTGCCACCCTTCTTGATATAAAAATTGTAAATTTTTGAATACTCACTCCATACCCATGTATATGAGAAATAATTTGATATTTTTAAGATTAGTGATCACTATAAATTTAGAAAACCATTGATTTCAGCGGATATTTTTAATTGAACTTGTGTTTTATTTACATCTATATCGCAAGTCCTATGTTGAGTACTTCTGCCCTATACCCGATAATCATGGCTGACATTTCTGAGGAGATATCAGTTTGTTTTTTCCCCATGAGGAAGATTCGATCATCTTAATAATTTCTTTTTTCCAAGGAGCTTCGTATTTTCTAAAATTCTTTGCAATAGACTTACATAAAGTTAACTGTGTCAAATACGAGTGTGTGTGTTTCTGGGACTTGAGAACATGTTTTAAGGCATGAAACTTGTATATCTGTGAAGCATTTCGCGTATTTTTGCAACAAGAGTGTATATTTGTATAAACTATAGTTTAGTTGACTATTACTGCCAAATGTAAATCGAAAATTTTTGCTCGTTTCTTTACTTTCTTTCGCATAAGATAAAAAAAAGATTTGGGACCAAATTATAAAGTAAGATATTATAACGAGGATTAGGGAACACCGTCCTTATATTGTGTGGTGCACTGTGATTGGTACGAAAGTCCACCCAGGGCTGTCCACCAGACACAGGGAACCATACAACATATCCCGCATTAAGAACGGTCTTTTTTTATCCCCGTTGAACTGTTGTTCTAGAACTTGGCCCTTAGAGCCCTAAGCAATAGCAAGAGTCTCATTAGAACATTGTTTGCTGTGATGGCGGTGGTAGTGGTGGTGCAGACTACCTGTCTCGTGTTGTGTCTCCTAGTGGTCTCTGTCCGAGGTCATTATGTTCAGCATAATCACCACCACCACCCTCACCCCCACCTTCACCATCTGATCACGAACAAGGAGCTTTACCTGAACCAATCTTTTTGGGTCCCAGGTAAGTTACTGCGACATGAAATAACTTTACTAAATTCTTTTGTAGGTATCGAAATGATTTTTATTATTATTATTTAACTCTTTATTGGTCAACTACATGATACATTCAATAAAATAGGACATGAAAAAAAAGAACAATATAGAATATGTAGTGAACCACTGAGCGCACGATTGGCTCAGAGGTTAAGCTTGCCATGCGGAAGGTCCCGGGTTCGATCCCCCGTGCCGACAAAAATTTGTATTCTTAATTTGGTTACAATTGTTTGTAAGGGATACCTTCCGGTGCGCTCGTGTTGACCCAGCACCTAAATGGGAAGTATTGTGTCACTTCTCGCCCATCAGAGGGGAGGCATACTACGGGATGGGCAGGCTACAACACAGACCACAAGCGTCTACAGTAGCTCCTGTTTCATGGCTACGAAATAAAAAAGGCTGTGAAACACTCATCTTTAAAAAAAAAAAAAAAAAAAAAAAAACCAAGGGGCGAGGTTAAAGCCCGTAGCTTTCTCATCCACCGAACCCCATTTTTATATTCCTTATCCTATAATAGGGAAATTATTGAATTCGTCGAAAATTTGACCTACCCAGTTTTTTCACATCCTGGACGAATCATAGCTGCAGGACACCAAAAAAATTGTTTTCGGCCATAGGTCCGTGTGTCTGATGTCCATCCGTCCGTGTGTTAGTGTGTGAACACGATATCTCGGTATGGAAGTTGATTTTAATACCACACGAAGCACAAACTTGGTTGAAATTGGCCGCAGGGCCGCAAAATTGTCCGCAAGAGACGATTCTTTGGATTGGTTAAAGATACAAGAAAATAAAGAAAAAAAAAATCTTAGAATATAGATTTAATAAGGGTTTACTCCCATTTTTTTGGAACCCGGCCCAATTTACTGGTATTTTGGAGGGTCCCACTTGGACTAAATTTTTACTATTTATATCTAGGCGCGGCCGGGGGAAAATGTTTTGGGGGTGCTACCATATAAACTGGACGAAAATTGAATTTATTGAATCGCTCTTTTAGTATCTAAAGATTTTGATTTGGATCCCCACCTTCAGCACAAGATTTTTATCTTTTGAAGGTGGGTATACCCTTATTGGTTGAAGATGTTTTTGTGAAATATAAATACATAGAAACTAAATAAAAAAAATCATATTATTACTCTAGAAATTTTCATGATTTTCATTGTGTACGAGATAGGTCTTGAGAGAATCCTCTCTTCTTATTTTTCGTCTGGGGTGCTGCAGTTCCGCAGCTCCTTAGCACCGGCCGCGCCTGTTCATCTTAGGTGAATGTTGTGACATATCAAATCCAATGATTTTGAGGTGCATTTATACGTATTTGACATTGATTTTCATCCAACTGTTACCGTTGAGTCACCAGTGGCGGAATTTGAATTATTTTCGAGTATTAAGGAATCTCGTGTGGTGTCCCAGTTTGATTTATTTTTTACTTTATGTAATTAATTGTTTTATTTAGTATGTCCTTTATAGTCCTTTGACATGTACATAATATATGTCCTTTAGTGAGCACATATATACACTAGCCAAAACAAAATAGGGCCCACCCATTTTTTTTCTGAATAAAAAAGCATAAGTATTATTTTTTTATACAGAAAGTCAAGGAATGTATTTAATTAAGGTAAACTCATTTTATTTAAGTAAACGTGACAGAATTTTAAGGGAAAAAAGGTTATTTCAACCTTTTAAAAGAATTTTGACAAAACTGTCGTTTTTACCTTAATTATTGAGGTTTTATTTAAAGTCTTCTGAGTAGCTGTTAATTGGTGATTATCAATTCTCAGTATTGAGTGTGTCTCCCTCTCTTCTTTGCACACTCTTTTATTCTGTTTGGCATGCTTTGAATGAGATTAACAAGGTTTTCTTGAGGAATTTCGTCCCAACACACTTTCAAGGCCCGTATGAGTTCTTCTTGAGATCCAATGGCCAATCTCTGTAGTTTAAGTCTCCTTTTGAGTTGATCCCATACGTGTTCGATCGGATTTAGGTCGGGGCTTATTGCAGGCCAGTCCATTACTTCGATATTCGCCTCCTAAAGAGCTAGCCTGGTAGCGCGCGCGACATGAGGGCGAGCATTGTCATGCATCAGAACAAAATTCGGGCCCAAACGATGTGCAAATAGTATCACCTGAGGTTCGATGACTTCCTCAATGTAACTGTCCGAGGTTACTCTGCTGTCACGGAAAATTACAAGCTCTGTTCTACCGGTTAAATTTATCCCTCCCCATACCATGACACTTGGGCCACCATACCGATCAGTTTCGTGAATGCAGGGCTCAGAAAATCTTTCTCCTGTACGTCTCCATACTCTAATCCGTCTATCATCACTATGAAACTTAATCTTGCACTCATCCGAAAAGAGCACCCACCGCCAGTTGTCCATACCCCATTGCATGTGATCTCCCGCGAATCTTAATCTTGCCGCGCGGTGAGCTGCTGTCATTTTTGGCTTCACCAAACGTCTTCTTGACCTCACCTGAGATTCTCTGAGCCTGTTCCTAATGGTTTGGTCGCTTACTTGAACGTTTCAGTATGCTTCCAATTGATTTTGTATCGCAGAAGCTGAGACAAATCTTTGTTGTAGGGCAATTCTTCGAATAAAACGGTCCTCCCGCTCCGAAGTAATGCGATGTCGTCCAGAGGCAGGTCTTCTTTCACCACTACCCGTCTCTTGAAAACGGTTCCAAAAGTTTCTTATGGCTCTTCGGGACACACGAAGCCGATTCGCGACCAATCTCTGGTAGGCTCCATTTCCCAGCAAGGATATGGCACGAGAACGAGATTCTGCATTCAAATGTCGACGAATACCCGGGATAGTGTCACAAAAAAGATACAAAACACCTGAAAAGACTTTTTATTGAAAATTATTGGTCTAAGAATAAATTAAAAACAACCATTCAAAATTAACTTTACCGTCAGAAAAGAGCACTATGTCTAGAAAAGGTAAATAAAGACTAATTACTCAGTGATATCCATAAATGAAACTATACAAATTGTCTCATAGTATCAATAAACAAGATTAGGACATGTTAATACCCAAAAGTTTCATTTTAAGGTGTCCTATACACGCTGTCGTGAAAATTTTCAGGTGGGCCCTATTTTGTTTTGGCTAGTGTATTATGTTTATATTCATTTATTTTTTCTTTATTATTTTCTTCTATTATATTGTATTTTAATTTGTAATTATTTGTGTTGTATATAATATGTCCTATTAATAAAGTGTAAATAAATAAAAAATAAATATTGTGACTATGATCTTTGTTATCATTTTTGTTCTAATCTGTCTGAACTATTATAGAGCGGGGCTTGTATGCATCACAAAAGAAGAGGAGACCTTTAATTATGATGGGGGGGATACGTTATCACAAAACCTGCTCAGACATTAGATATTATGAACGTTTCTCAGAGATTACCTTTAGTTGTGAGCATTCATTTATTAACAAATAGGAATCACGTCGTAGCAAGAGCTTTATTTTTTACAAAAAGTTGTACAAATTATAAAACAAACCATTAGGGATTAAGGTGTAACAATATAGAATATTAGGGTGTATAGAAGAGTGAACATTAGTACTTAGTTTAGTAGATAACACCCCACGCGGTAGCAGTTGTGGGTGATTGAGTGGACACCTTCTGGCCTTTGCCTCCATCCTCATAGTGACTAGTAGCAATATGAAGAGTCCTGTAGGTTGTATTCTGAGTGTAACTTTGTCCATTTGGGCTTTCGTCGGAATTTGTGACGACGTCGAAGGCTATTCTGACGATGCATTAGTGGACTGGATGAGTTTGGCGAACGATTCATCGCGCGACTATGCTAGCTTGTTTCTGGATGACGAGAACATCACAGAGTTCATCTTTCCGTCCTCAGGTACGTACAGGCCTCTTCTCTATATTTATGTACTCTCCTAAGTGTACAGTGTGAAAAGTTGTTATACTTGTGACAATTAAATATTTCCCATACTGGAGACTTGAACCATTGACCTTCTGGTCACGAGTCCGCCGTCTTATTATCGGTCGGAAGTCGGTTTAGTATTGTTTTTAGTGCCCAAAATATCACGTTTCAAGTTTCCCAGAACCTAAATTTAATGTTACAGATAACTGTTACTAATCCTTGTGTATGTGTGTGTCTGACTACCTTGCTGTCTCTCTGTGAACAAGATATCTCATAAAGAGTTGTATACACTAGGATTAGAGTGACTAGAGACTTCTTGACATTTGGAGTGTAATCCTCGTATAGAGAGACGATGCGACACGAAACTTTTCGTTAAAATCTAGATTTCGAACGCTCTTTGTGACATTTTGCGGTTCTGTTTGAAACCCTGAGACACAACTTTTGAGATAGAAGTAATTCAGTAGTCAAGTAGTCCCGTGGCCGAGTAAGTTAGCGCACCATTAGGCATTGCACGCAGGTCACCTGGGTTCAATACCAAGGGGGGCAGGAATTTTTCCACTCTGTACTTGGATGTTCGGGTTCCACTCATGGCTTGTGAGGAAAAATGAGTAATAGCTTGGATGGGAGTGGCGACGAGTGACGGAATTATTAGCAAAACAAGATATTGTACATCCATATCGCCGCTGCAAACACAAACTATCGTATCTGCAAATTTTGCCATTTTCAGTTAAGAAGCGCACATAGTGGTTCGTGCTTGCTGAGAATCTTTGAAACTCACATACGACTAACCTTAAAACTTGAATACTTCGGGAAGGAGTTGAGATACAGATACGACAGTTCGTGACGTGAAAAAGGAAGAATGTGCGCTTCTTAACTGAAAATGGCAAAATTTGCAGATACGACAGTTTGTGTTTGCAGCAGCGATATGTACATTAAATTATAAAATGTCTTATGATTTGTATATATACTATAGTTTGTAAATAAAACTTGATTGAATCTGTTTAGTAATAATTTGGTACTTCACTGCATCTATTCTGTGAAAATAATAAAATTGAGTGACAGATTGTACTTTGACCGGGATATTTCTAAGAAATAGAAAGGCAAATTCTTATCAACAGGTAGGTACCTATTACGTAGAAACTATTCTACCATATGATAAGATTCCATGAATTTTCTGACAAGGCCAACTTTGTTTTCGTCTCTTTCATGTGATCTTTCAAGTTTTGGGTTTCAACACTCCTGACTCCTACACGGTGAAAAACCAACTGCGAAATTTAACATAGTATTGTGATTAATTAAACATACGGGGGACCCTTGCAAAGTTAGCATACGCGATATTTTCGACTTTAGCATAAAGAGGTTAGCATAATTTATGCTAACGAAATTTGTCAAAAGTCGTGACGTCATAGTTGTGACGTCATTACTTTTATGCCAACGGATGTATAAAGTTATGCTATTGTTCAATTCAATTCAATTCATTGATAGCATAATAACATGTTTAACTTGCATAGTCTATGCTCTGAATTTCATTTGTTTAACATAACATTATACGTATCTTAGCATAAAGTAATTCGCCTATCATAAAGATTATGCATACTTGCTGTGTCATTTTCATACCAGTATACGAAGTAAGCATAGTGTTATGCTAACTGTTATGCGAAGTAGTCATACTGTTAAAAACCGCATGCTAACGTTGGCATAGTGTTATGCTAACTGTTATGCGAAGTAGGCATACTGTTAAAAACCGCATGCTAACGTTGGCATAGTGTTATGCTAACTATTATGCAAAGTAGGCATAACAATATGCGAACGTTGGTATGGTCACTATGCGACCCTTGGCATAGTGACTATGCCAACGTTGGCATAGTCACTATGCCAACGTTCGCATATTCAATATGCGAACGTTCTCATAGCAGTATGCAAAAGTATGCATACAGCTATACGTATGATACGTATAGCTGTATGCATACTTTTGCATACAGCTATACATATACCTATGTATTTGAATGTACAGAAATTTGCAGGATAGCCTCCGACTAAGTGCATAAATATTTTGCACTCGGACGGAAGTCATCTACATGCATATTCCTAGTCATACAAAGTCATAGGATATATGTATTGCCCTATGTGTGGAAAATGAAGAAGAATTCAATTCAAGTAAATATAATGTACAACACATTACACTCTTTATTTACAGAAATTACACATCAACAATTTTTAAGTTTACAGAAATTACACATTAACAATTTTTAAATTTACAGAAATTACACATCAATAACTTTTTATTTGCAGATATTACACTATATATACATTTAAGAAAAAATACAACTTATATGTTACATTATCGGGGAGCGGTAAAATGGGAATTGTCAAATGGTAATTACCATTTCTAGCACGTACAGGACATGAGTCCTGCTTACAATAATTATGAAAAAATAGTTTGGAACAATTTTTGACAGTCCTCGCAAATGAGCATAGTAAACAAATATATGTATGATTTTATTTTTGGTGAAGCACAAAGCCTCTTCACAACTTTTGTGTGTAGCGCAGCATTACTAAGAGCCTCCTTTACTTTTCGAATTATTCTATTACATTCATTTCTTTTTACTCTGGTAATGCCGCCACTGGTCGTTACTCATACAAGTAACTACTCATTTTTCCTCACGAAGTATGAGTGGACCCCGAACATCCAAGTACAGAGCAGAAAAATTCCTGCCCCGCTGGGAATCGAACCCAGGTCACCATGCGTGCAATGCCTAGCGCGCTAACTCACTCTGCCACGGTGACTATTAGTAAACAAATATATAATAGTAAGCAAATTGAAATAGAATAAAACAACAAAAAATACGATAAAGGAGCTCAAAATTTGTACCTACAAGTAAACTAAACTAAAAAAAGTATATAAAAAAATTCTCTGTATAGGGGGCTGACACATGTAGGGGAAGGTGGGGCAAAATGGAAAAGACAAAAAGAAAATGTTTTCAAATATTGGAGGAAGAGAGCAGAAAATAGAGCAAGTTTAACAGCTCAAAAAGAGGATTGTAAAACCGAGACTTTGATGGTCGGAAATTTAATTAAACGTAACCTCCTTTAGTCCCCGACATTCCCCTACTTTGAGCAGACAAATTACCTACCTAGATGCCCTGGCTGCTCTATTTGCTTTGGGCATTAATGCAAGGTCAGCTAAAAGTTTAGTAGTCGGTGCATGAATCTTATCATACTTGGTGGATATTTCGTAGAAACCTAGCTGGAGTGTAAGCCACAGATGTTGACTCTCTTCTGGGTAATTACAATGTGTTACAAAGAAAATCTTGAAACAAAGATCTACAGCTGCTACAGTTGAATTTTGAGGTTGTAAAATGTCATCCACAACACAATAAACATTGGTTGGATTTTTAAAATCATCTACATACATTTTAGGTCTGTACATTTTAGTCAATTTTTCGATCCGACTCACCCTGCAGGTTTCAATGTTAGAAGGACTGGACACATGCATTATGAATCCCTCGCAAACTTCAGACCTTGATGGTTTCCAAGAGTGACACTTCACCTTTTTTGTGGCGGGAACTGATGTGAGGTAGGGCAGCAATAGCAGACACTGCGCAGTCCGAGGCCCTCTCCTTCACGGCTTTTGCTAGGGTGATGATCTTGTCCCTGTGATGGAGAAGACCTTCAATCAAACACGTTGTTCTTCCAGGATGCAATATGTCAAAGTCCATGTTTATCTAGAACAGAGAAGAACACACGAGATAAATAATCAACTATCATTGATAGTCAAGAGAAAGAAAAAGAGATAAAGAATGAGAAAAGGAAGTGAGATCGAAATAAATAAAAAATGAATAGAAAATGAAAAATAAACGAAAGAAAGAGAGAAAGAAAGGAAGAGAGAGAGAGAGAGAGAAATAGAATTGAAAGTAAAATAAAGTGAGAAAAATAGTACTATACCACATAACAAGAAAATCACCGATTTTCTTAGTGTGGGTTGTTTAGGGCATGTTACTCGTATGTCAGTAAATAATAATTATCTATTCAGTATTCAAGTTAATATTAAGGACTTATTGTAAAAATGTAATTTCATATAATATCAAAAATCAAAAAAGAAATAACTTACCAACACAGGTCCTCTTTCAGGATCCCGCAGAATACGATATGTGTTGAAGTACTGGATGATTGATTGAAATTTTTCATTGCCCGCCTGCAAACATTGGAGTCTGTCCCTTGATGTATCCTCCCAACGGAGTTTGATAGTCTCGAAGGAATCACTTGGAGTAGCAGTCTCCAACCATTGCAGATAGTTTTGAACTACGGTGTTTTCTGAAAACAAAACAACACATGTTATAAAAAAAGTCACGTAGCCCCACATCTGAGCTACAAAATTATTTTATTTATACCTTTTTTTAAGATATTTGTACTAATCACTATTTTGATCACAACTACCCAAACTCGCTTTACCAAATATATGCTTAACCTGGTACTCGAACCACCGACCTCCAGGTTACAAGTCCGTCGCCTTATTGATCAGGCTACTGAGGTCTGTCATAAGTTATCTATTTGTAGTTTAAGTATATACATACCTACGATATTGAATGTGCCTGTTGCAATGCTTTTGTTCAACTCCGAGTCCTCCTGCTCTTGGTTTTCCCGGTTCTGACTTGGCCTTCGCTTCTTGAACTCGATGACACCTTCCTTCTTTCCTTTATTTCTGAGAGTTCGCCAGATTTCATACAGCAAGCCGGACGTGGAGCTCCGGTAAGACTTATCTTTCTTTGAAGAAAATGCTTCAGGCAGATCATTGTCGCTGTCATTGGAACGGTACAATTTGAACCAGATGGTGGAGGTTTCTTGTTCAAAAGGAAACTGTTCTATGATTAGGTCCCGTATTCTCATGAAGTCTAAATATTTTAGGTAACTAAGATACTTTGTGAACAATAAGAAACTGGGTACATTTTTTTAGAATAGGTAGGTAAAATTTAAATTAATGTGTAATTTCTGTAAACTCAAGCAAGGTTTTAATTTTATCATTAGGCTATTTCATTTTACACTTTTTAGTAGACTGTCCCTCTCTTTCACCTAAATCATCTCCCAAAAATTCGCTCACTGACATTACGAACGTATTTAATACAACCTTGCCTTGTCACACTTAAAAAGAAATGATCGAACCGAACACAACTATCTTTATTGGAAACATAAAACCTTAGCATGAAACCATACAAACCGCCCTATTTCTATGCTAAAAATTATGCAGACTTTACATAAGTCTATACGAAGAATGTCAATCATGTTAAATTAGCATGAATCTATAGCTCTTATTTTTATGTTTGTATAGTTTTATACGAACAGCCCTCATTGGCATGAAATGCATGCGTAAAGTAGCATACAATTACTTTATATGCGAAACACGTATGGTTTATGCTAATAGTTTAGCATAGCAGTTATGCTAAGACTGTGAGGTTTACGAATTTGGCTTGAAGTTATGTCTTCAATTTTCCTGTATGTATAACTCTATGCAAACATTTTGCGTTGACATAAAAAGCATGCAGAAATAAGTATAAAGTGCCTTTTTGTACGAAAAATGCATGGTTCATGCCACCAAGTTTATGTTAAGCATGAGCCATGTACCAATTTGGCTTGAAGTTATGTCTTCAAATTTCCTGTATGTATAACTTTATGCAAACATTTTGCGTTGACATAAAAAGTATGCGGAAATAGGTGTAAAGTGCCTTTTTGTACGAAAAATGCATGGTTTATGCGACCGAGATTATGTCAAGCACGAGCGGTGTACCAATTTGGCTTGAAGTTATGTCTTCAAATTTCCTGTATGTATAACTTTATGCAAACATTTTGCGTTGACATAAAAAGTATGCGGAAATAAGTATAAAGTGCCTTTTTGTACGAAAAATGCATGGTTCATGCGACCGAGATTATGTTAAGCACGAGCGGTGTACCAATTTGGCTTGAAGTTATGTCTTCAAATATTTCATTTGTATAACGTTATGTGTGTGCATCGATACTGTTATGTTCAGGATCGTAAACACACACACACACACACACACACACACACACACACACACACACACACACACACACACACACCACATTACACACACACAGTACACACACATACATACACACACGCAGTACACACAAACACACACACACACCACACACACATACATACACATCACACACACACAGTACACACAAACAAACACACACACACACAGTACACACATACACATACATACACACACACACAGTACACACACACATACATACACACACTCACAGTACACACACACAGTACACACACACACCACAGTACACACACACACACAATACACACACACTCACAGTACACACACACACACAGTACACACAAACAAACACACACACACAGTACACACACACACACATTACACACACACACAGTACACACAAACACACACACACATACATACACACACACACACACACACACACACACACACACACAGTACAAATGAAAAATATTTGGGCAAAAAAGTGGTTTTTTGTGAAATTGGTATGAAAAGTTAAAAGTTTAACAATTGTCTTTAGTAATTCAGGTAATTGTTATAACATTTTACTCTCGAACATTTTGCTCTCAGATCATTCATTTTTGCTGCAGAACTCCCGTAAGTTGAGTTGATCATTTTTCCCCATCTCAGGTGGCCACTAATAATTTGTAGGTATAGGTGCTCATATAGGTGCTCACTACAGCATTGTAGGATTTTTTCCACTAAATCCAAATCTAATTATAATCCATCTTTTCTGTAATTGCTGAGGACAAGTCGCTATGGACAATACCTCCATAGATAGATTGTCGTTACGAGGCTGAATGGGTCCCGAAAACATCCAAACCATGTTGACAAATTATTGTCTCCGCCGGGATTCGAGCCCGGGTCTAACGAGTGCAAAGACCACTGAGCCATGTGCTGTGGGAGCTGGTCCCGTCGTATATTAACATCAGGTATATGAATTGTACACACAATACTTTATAAATAAATAAATAAATAAATAAAATAAATAAATGTGTTTCTTTGTGTTATTATATCACAATTGTAGTGGGTAGCGCAGAATTATAGGACTTTTCCATATCATTAATATCCCAATATCCTATTTTTGCCTATAATTCCGCCACTGGTCGCTGCTCACATTAAAGCAGCTACTCATTTTTCCTCACGAGGTATGAGTGGACCCCGAACACCCAAGAACAGAGCAGAAAAAATCCTGCCCCGCTGGGAATCGAACCCAGGTCACCGTGCGTGCAATGCCTAGCGCTCTAACTCACTCTGCCACGGTGACTTCTAATACTTTATACTCCACATAGGTGTTTCGAAGTTCAGTTCAAATGTTCCAAATGTCATTAAAAAAGGTTCTTTCACTCGTATACCTGCGATCCATGCAAAAACAGAGGATGACCTCTCTCCATTAGTGACCCAATTGATACGTCGCCGGCTGGTCAATATGAGTGGTGTGGTTATACATAACATAATATAGGTATATATGCTTTAAATTTCCGAAGCCTCATCATCGTTAAATATACCTTTAACCTTTGCCTCTAAAATCCTTCCATTGTGTATTATTACCTAATATTAATAGATTTCAGAGTCCATTTCTCGAGTCTAGCCCATAGCACTATTTCATTTATTTATATAAGCTACGCAACGCTCAGGTAGGTATAACAGGTAGGTTTAAAGGTATATTAATTTGTTTCCCACGGAATCTGTTTGAGTAATTACAACACAAAATCTAAGAATAATATAGGTATTAGATAATATTCCCGGGAATTACGTTTAAGGATTATTTAACATGGGCGAAATACATTTGAAAATATTATCAAGGTTTCTATATGATTAATTTTTTGTAAAGGTATATCACACTATAATATAATACGTATTGTAGTATCCCCAGCTAAATGTAGAACCCTCGTGAGTAACTTAAACAGTAACCAAACCATCACGGTTGCAAATTATTGCCCCCGTCAGGGTTCGAACCCGGGTACTCATTCATGCGGGAGCTGGACTAGTTTAGCATATAATTTATGCTAAAGTATTTATGCTACCCTAAGAAAAACAGTTATTTTATGTTAAGATTTTGTTAGCATGAAATTATACGAACTTCACTATACATGTTCCGCATAAAAAGCTTCTCTTAGCATACATGTGGCACTGTTAGCATACATGAGATGACGTCATTAAAACCTGTTGTATAAAATTAAGCTAATTTTAGTATAAAAAACTTTTATGCTAAAGCCATTTTTTATACGAACGGCTCTTTTTGTGTAAATTATGCTAAAATTATGTATAAACGCGAAAAAATTGATTTTTTTTAGCATAAAATATGCTAAATTACTATAGTTTTTATGCGAATGGTTTTTATACAAACTTTTTAAAAAATCCTTTTTCAGCGTGTATATATTACCGTTTCTTTTACCAAAAGGTAATAGAATCCTTTCCATTACCTTTTGAAAATGGGATTGAATAAGTTTCATATAGGTATACAAGTATACATACTCGTATTTGTGTCCTAATCGTGATGTCATCACAATTATTCATACTCGCCTTACTTATTGTTTGCCATTCTTGATCTACTGTTTTTTATACAATTTTTTAAAACGGAATTTTCTTCTCAGAATTTTGCAATTTAAAATTTGAATCATAAGAAAACGACGTTCAAAAGTAATGGAAGTATTTCCAGTGCCTCGCTCGACAAATATAACTTTTTATTGCGTCATGAACACTTACAAGTTCATCTAGCCCTTGTTTTTTTTTTATACTTACATAATGAAATATGAAAGCCACCCAATTATTTTAATTGTTCACATTATAACATTAAATTGAAAAACAATAATTATTGTTATCTATTAGGAGAACAAAATAACATGAATTTCCCATTGCCTTTGTTAACAATATTACCTACGCTTATCCTTATGATTATGCAAATATGCAGTTAGTACAGTGAATAGAGAGCAAAATACAATCAATCTGATCATCTGTGCATTTCGGAAAAGGAATCTCATTATTTTTAACCGAACACAGTGAGGGAGCGAAGCGACCAAAATTTTGTAGAGTCGTTGAGAAAATATATTTGAGTATTGTGGTAAAATTTGGTGATCGTGAAAGCTAAGGGGTCCACACTATGGGAAAAAATGGAAAAAAAGGCCAAAAAAGGGCTGGTTGATATTTTTTAATTAAAACTTATCGAGTGGGGTATTGAATGAAAGGTCTCGATGTCCTCATGCTAGATTAAATATTTATAATGCGATAGTTGAAGTTGTGCGAGGTTTACAGTTCACAGAATCACTAGTGTACTCATTCTTAGTTATATCAAGAGGAGTCTTTTATCTTGGTTTCAGGACCGCTAAATTTGTGGGGCTCCACCATCTTGAAATCATAGGACAGAATGATTATTCTTTTTTAATTTGATTTCTATTAACTTTAAGTTTTAGATTTCACAGCGTGATATCAACATTTTTTTATATTTTTAAATGAAAAGGTTCCTTTAAGTCTAATACAAAAAGTAATACCTATTAGACGAACCTAATTCTTGTAAAATTAACTATATTCGTGTTAAGAAACATGTTGCAACTCGTAACTTTGTAATGAACACATAAAAATGGATTTTATAAATGAAATATTAGTTTTCAATAAAATACCCTTAGAAAATAGTTAATAGAAATTGAGTCATTACAGAAAAACAATTAAAAAATAACTCTCAAACGGTCTGATGAGGCCAAGATACTGATTGGTGAAGGAAGTGGGGCTGCGATTAGTTGAGTGTACTGGTGAAAGAAAGGCTGCTGCATTCCTTGGTCAAAGAATTTCACTCGCCATTCAGCGAGGAAATTCTGCAGCAGTGATGGGCACTGTGCCAGGATCCTCAAAGACAAAGGAAATATTTATTTTTTTATCTTGGAAAATGGTAATAAAATTTGAATTCACTTTAATTTACAATGAAACTCACAGATATGAAGTTCTGGAGTTTAGCGAGTCTTCGCTCCTCTCAATGTATACGAGTATATGTATTTACCTGTATGTACTATGTACCTACCTAACAAATCCTTTCCCCCGAAATACACAGATAATTCCCTATTTCCTGAACTAAGTGTAGAAGATGTGATAATGTATAATCTTATTTACTTGTAAGCTCAGTTCATCCTAAGTATACAGATTAGAGTGCGTGATTTCAATATCATGTTCAAAGTATATAGAAGGAAAGAAATGTTCGTTTGCTATCTCAACGTCTCTATTAAGCTGACTGAGGGATTCGTTGACCCGGCAAAGGTTATGATGAGTGGGGCTGCCTCTAGGAGTTTTAACATCAGTTGCATTCCGACGGTCTCTTGAGTGTTTTTCTTTCAAGTGTTTTTCTAACATGTTGTGTCGCAACGCATTTTATTTTTTCGCTGTCGGCTTGATGTCTCTTTGCATCCCCTGCTCTTGCTCCCCCAGTAAGGCCACTCGCTCTGTTCTGGACGGCCGATTCATGTTCGATACTTTCGATTATGAGGACCTCTATTTTTCAGGTAGAGAATTTTTACTATAGTAAAAAATATTTTTTTCTTCTCGATAAAATTCAAAATACACTTTCCTTATCATATACATACACATTTAATAAGGAAAGTTTTGTAGGTATTTGTCGAATATTTGACTTACCAGTTTTTCACATTTCTGGACAAATCATAGCCTCAGGATAAGAAAAAATTGTTCGTAATATATGAACACGATATCTCGAGAACGGTAAGAGCTAGATTTGGTATGGAAGTTGACCCTGCGGCCACACTCTGCGACCGCAGGGTCACAAAAAGCGGCAGCAACAGGTGTTTCTTTGGATTGGTTAAAGATACAAAAAAGTCAGAGAACAACATTTTTATATAATTAAGAAATAATGGGGGTTTTGTACTCCGCTCATTTTTACTTTCCTTATCCTATAGTAAGGAAAGTATTGTATTCGTCGAAAATTTGACCTACCCAGGTTTTCACATTTCTGGACGAATCATAGCCTCAGGATACCAAAAAAGTTGTTTTCAGCCATTGGTCCGTGCGTCTGTCTGTCTGTCTGTCTGTGTGTGAACAGGATATCTCGAGAACGGTAAGAGATAGAGACTTGAAATTTAGTATGGAAATTAATTTTATACACCAGACGAACCACAAAACTTTTGGTTGAAATCGGCCGCATTCCACGGCCGCAGGGCTGCAAATATTAGCCGCAAGCGCCGCTTCTTTGAATTGGTTAAAGATACAAAAAAAAGTTGTAGAACAACATTTTCTTAGAATGCAAAAATAATAGGGGTCTATTCTGATCATTTTTTTGATATCTTGAACTTTTTGGACCTCGGCTCCAATTTACCGGTATTTTGGAGGGACCCGCTTAGACTAACTTTTTTATTATTCATCCTAGTTGGGGGTTGTGACATATCAAATTCAATGATTTTGAAGTGCTGATTACGAATTCGGCATTTATTTTTAGTTATCTGTTACTGTTGAGCCACCAGTGGAGGAATTCGAGTCCTTTTTGAGGGATAAGGAAAGTCGTGTGATGTTTACACCAGATTTTTTTTACTTTCCTTATCTTATAGTAAGGAAAGTATTGTATTTTGATATTTATTTATTACAAACATTGAACGGGAGGACCCTTTGCTAAGTATTAGCCTAACTAAGCTAATACAAGAATGGACCCTAAACCTATCGAACACTATCTATGACCTAACAAACCTACTAAAGCTGATAAAAAAATTGCACTAACAAACTATCAAGTTTCTTGAATTTTTTGGAACCTGGCCCCAATTAACCCGTGTTTTGGGGAACTTTTATTATTAATCTCAGATAAGGGTTCTGACTTGTCAAATTCAATGATTTTGAGGTTTTGATTACGAATTAGACATCATATTTTAGTTAACTGTTACTGTTGACGCACCAAAGGCGGAATGAGACTTCTCTTCGAGTGATTAGGAATGTCGTATGGTGTCACGATTTTTTACTTTCCTTATCCTATAATAAGGAAAGTATTGTATTCGTCGAAAATTTGACCTACCCAGTTTTTCACATTTCTGGACGAATTATAGCCTCAGGATACCAAAAAAGTGGTTTTCAGCCATTGGTCCGTGCGTCTGTTTGTCTGTCTGTCTGTCTGTGTGTGTGTGAACAGGATATCTCGAGAACGGTAAGAGCTAGAGACTTGAAATTTGGTATGCTAATTATTTTTATACACAAGACGAATCGCGAAACTTTTGGTTGCAATCGGCCGCAGACTGCGGCCGCAGGACCGCAAATATTGGCCGCAAGCGCCGCTTCTTTGAATTGGTTAAAGATACAAAAAAAGTTAGAGAACAACTATGTCTTAGATTAAAAAAATAATAGGGGTCTATTCTAATAATTTTTTTGATATCTTGAACTTTTTGGACGTCGGCCCCAATTTACCGGTATTTTGGGGGGGACCCGCTTTGATTAACTTTTTTATTATTTATCGTAGATGGGGGTTGTGACATATCAAATCCAATGATTTTGAGGTGCTAATTACGAATTTGATATTGATTTTTAGCTAAATGTTACCTTTGAGTCATCACTAGTGGCTTTTGGTCCTGTTCCAATTCCTTATAATTATGATAAGGAAAGTCGTGTGATGTTTATTTTCAACTTCAATAGGAATCTCTGTAACAAACAGTACTCCTACCTGACCTTTCTGGTCAATCTTCTCAATAGAGTTAGTTCATCAAACTTAATACAAATCCAATAATTATTATCTAATTTAATTTTGAAAAAAAAACTCTTGCTTACCACGGTTTGTCATATACAAAAGCTCTAACGAATGCCCTCTAACTTCTGATTGGCTTGGAATTTTGAACTTTTGTTTTTTTTCCAAGGTTAAAAAAAGGTCCATAGGCAATCCGCTGTTGAGAAATTCAAATGCGATGATATAAATGTTATCACAACCGGTGGCGAATCTACTCCCTGTTTATAGTCCCCCAGCCAGTCTACTCCCTGTTTATAGTCTCCCAGCCAGAAGAGAAGTTTAGCAGATAAATAATAACATCTATTTAGTAGTATAGTTCGTGCTTTATTTAAACTGTCGCATTTCGGCTTCTCCGGGATTCCCATTACACTAACAGTTTAATAAAGATATGTAGCTGTCGTCGTAAAACTGGCGAAAAAGAAGTCTAATGTGCTAGATTTGCTGGAAAACTAGAGCATTGCCGATTTAACAATGCGACACGTACCATTCTCTAATGCAATTTTCTTTCTCTCCTTCTCCCTCTTCGCACTTTCTTTTCTTTCTTCCTTTTCGTTTTTCATAATATTCTGTAAGAAAAACTTGTTTAGAATATTAATAACATCGATATTTCTTTATCTTTTCATCGCGTCCTCCTTTGTATTTTTCTTCCCTCTCACTTATCTTCCTTATTATCATGATCTCCTAAAACCGATCTCCTCCATGATCTCCTAAAAACGACTCCTAAAAACGAAATTACTAGATGACACTAATAACGAACAATAGATATATGAATTCCATAGAATTTTAAGTTCAATAATATGTATTTACTTTTCATTTCAATTTTCTTTTTTATTCTTTTAATTTAATTTTGTAATAGCTTAATATGTAGGATGAGGAAGAGAACCGTCTCCTCAGAAGTTAGACTTAGCTTATAGGAGATGTATTGTTTGTAATATCATTATTGTATAAATAAATAAAAGTATTCAATTCAATTCAAATTCTCTCTGTCTTTCCTGAACTCTCTGGTTCTGTCTCTCTCTGCCCCTCCCTCTCCCTCTCTGCTGGCCCTCCCTCCCCCTCTCTAACCAAAAATTGAGGGAAAATAACGAGAGAAAACAAAGTTGAGCAACTATCGTTCCCCACCACTAGATCCTGGGTGTTCCCAAGTACGCATTCAGGCCATCCGTCTAGTGCGATTTTAGGTTAACCAAGAAATTGGTTATAATTTTTTGGCTATTATCTCGCAAACGATTTTGTTTGATTCGTTCGCGATTATCTCAATAACGACACATGTCAATTTTTATAGCTATTTTTGATTTGACTTAATACACGTTTTTCTTTTCTTATTTTGTATTCTTGAAAATATCAAAATGTACCAATTTCAATATTTTCACCATACGTCAACGGCACAATGGTAAATACATACATTGTAATATCTAACAGTTAGCACTTTTGAATAAATTAAATTATTAAATACATTTAACTTTATTTTGTTGTGTATAAGGATAAAGTATTAGATATTACCTACAATGGTTTCTTTTTTTTTTTTTTGGTTTAACGTCGCTTTCAACTACATGGTCATATCACAACGGGGGTGTTACCCTCCATTCGCAGGAAACTCACAAATCTGCTACCCACATTAACCTCACCCAGCCTGAGTTAGGTCGGAATTTTTTATCTGAAACTTTCAGATAAGGCAATATAAATGAATTTTCAACCAAAATTCGTGTTTGTGAACATCGTCGTGGCTAAGTAACTATTAGGTATACAGAAACTACTTTCTGTGGTAATTTATCCCTTAAAAAATTGTACCTATACAGTATACATACGTACATATAGAAATTATCAAGTTTTTGAAATTTTCTGATGATACTCTAAAGAAAAGCTCAATTCTAATAGAAAATTATGTGATGTTCAAACAAGTACAGGATGTTCAAAAAGTACCTTTTCTATGTAAATATTTAATAACCTTTGATCAGAAGAACATAAATATAAAATCAATTGCAAAAGATAGTATATTTTATGGAGCTTTTTTTTTACGTAAGGTTTGAAAAAACAATTCGAGCAAGTAGTCTACTCTAGAACTCATTTCATAATTTGTTCGTTTTAAAATATTTTGCATTTTTTACTGTTGCCTGTGTAATTATTACAATCTCTGCCGGAATATTGTTTTTGAGCTCCTCTGATGTTCGCGGTTCAATGGTGTATGTACAGACTTTCTCCTTCAGTTAGCTAAAGAGGAAGAAGTCAGGAGCTGTTGGAACATTTTCTTAAATTGTCCGGTTTTCACGTTGTGTTGGTTCAGTCATTTACCCAAAATAGTTCATTAATTTTCATCACTGTAAAATTGTGAAGGATTCATTTAAAATCCACCAAGCCTTATAATTAAACCAGAAAATCATTTTTCAATAAATTGATGAATAACTACGATGATTTTTTACATAGTAAATGTACTTTTTGACCACCCTGTATATTCTCTCTGCTTAAATATTTCACGAAAACAGCTCCTCATGAATCTTTCATTTGACACCATTAAGTCAAAACCGCAATATTTTCGCTTTGTTGTCGCGAAAACCTCTCTCTCCCTCTCTCTTTTTTTACTAAACGTCTCACAGTTTCTATCTCTGTTATCAACTAATATCAACTCCGTTTCTTCTGTGAATACCATGTTTCAATATCATCTCTTTTGAACTTTTTTCGACTCTCTATTACCTGTAAGGGACGGAGAGTAATACAATCGGTCACTAATTCTTTTCTGCAAATTACAATGTAGTGATGAAAAGTAAAATAACGATATAAAAAATCAATAAACTACTGTTAAAATTTACAAAAGACTTTATACACACCACTGGGTGTCTTTTGTTTAATTTGTTGCATGCAGACACCTTTGTGTTTCGCTGACTCAAGTTCTCCTATGTTCCACTCACTTCTGTGTTTTGTTGACTCAGTTATTTTGTCTTACACAACACACCACTGTGTTTTTTTGACTCAGTTATCTTGTGTTACACAACACACCACTGTGTTTTGTTGACTCAGTTATCTTGTGTTACACAACACAACACTGTGTTTTGTTGACTCAGTTATCTTGTGTTACACAACACACCACTGTGTTTTGTTGACTCAGTTATCTTGTGTTACACAACACAACACTGTGTTTTGTTGACTCAGTTTACACAACACACCACTGTGTTTTGTTGACTCAGTTATCTTGTGTTACACAACACAATACTGTGTTTCGTTGACCCAGTTATCTTGTGTTACACAACACACCACTGTGTTTTGTTGACTCAGTTATCTTGTGTTACACAACACACCACTGTGTTTTTTTGACTCAGTTATCTTGTGTAAGACAACACACCACTGTGTTTTTTTTTACTCAGTTATCTTGTGTTACACCATACTCTAGAGTCTAGACTGCTGATCCGCTTTATCCTGTGTTTCACACACCACTGTGTTTTGCTAACTCAGTTATCTTGTGTCACACACCATACTGTAGACTGCTGATTCAATTTATCCTGTGTTTCACACACCACTGTGTTTTGCTGACTCACTTTATCCTATGTTTCGCGCTTATCATTAAACATCTTTTTCTCGCTCATTTGCTCTTCTCGTGCTGCTCTATATTTTTACGAGCAGCAAATCTAATTTCATTTTTAATTGCGCAACATTTTTTTGCCGTTCTTTTAATTTCATTAAATTTTTATTATATTATCTTTTCTTGCTTGTGTTTTTGTGCTGTCTCTGTTGAAAATGAGACTTTTCAAACGTATCTTGTGAAATTTCCTTGCAACAACATAATGTAGGATTAATATGTTTCCTTTTTTTTGCATAATGTTTCTTTAACATCGAGTTTATTCGAGAAAAACATCTTCTGGAATGAACTTGATGGAGGGTTTTACCCTCAATTTTTAGGAAACTCACAAACCAGGAACCAAGGTCAATAAAGTGACCGGTAATAGTCACCTTGTGAATCTTGTCTCTTCTGTATCTTTCTGTACACTATTAATATTATGTGCATACATACATTGACTGTCGTTTTTAACGTTTGCAATTTTATTTTCCCGACGGAGCTGGAAATTTTGTGTTTTTGAGTGTGTTTTTGGGTGGATGTGAGTGGAGTATGTATGAGTGTGGTTAGTGTTGGCGTTGGTGGTGTGTGTATTTGTTTGTGACGTTTTGGCGAAGAGGGTCCTAACCTTGAATGATAAATCTATATGACTGTAATTTCGTACTATGGAGACACGCAGCCCTTAACCATGTTAACAGCCAAATAAAATGAAGCTTGAATAAGGTTTGTTTTAGAATCTTTTCGGTGTTTAGTGGTAGAGAATGCTTAACCTCACCTCTAACTACAGTACAATGATCAGGTTTTTGTGTGACGTTAAGTTAATTGTTTTCCTCATAAAAAAAATAATTGTATGGTTTTATTTGTGGTGAAGCACAAGGCCTCTTCACAATTTTTGTGGATAGCACAGCATTACTAAGAGTCTCCTTCACATTTCGAAATATTCTATTACATTAATTTCTTTTTACTTTAGTAATGCTGCCACTGGTCGTTACTCATACAAGTAAACTAATCATTTTTCCTCACGAGGTATGAGTGGACCCTGAACACCCAAGAACAGATCAGAAAAAATCCCGCTGGGGGTCGAATCCAGGTCACCGTGCGTGCAATGCCCAGCGAGCTAACTCACTCTGCAGGGTGACTTCTAAAAAAATAATTATTTTAATAATGAATCTTATGACCCCAGTGGATCTGTTGACTATTCCGTTCATTTCTCTCTGTTATTTCAGAGAATCGCACCTGCAACGCTCACGAGTTCCGCTGCAAGACCAACAAGCGCTGCATCCCCACCCACTGGCAGTGTGACGGAGACAAGGATTGTGCTGATGGGAGTGACGAGGACGGAGAGATCTGCAGTAAGTTCTTCTGCCTCTTATTTTTATGAAAATCTTTTTAAAAAATCACATTTCAGCAATGATGAGGTGAATGATATGCGGGACTTGCCGATAAGGTATGGTTTCAGTAAGTTCTTCTGCCTCTTATTTTTATGAAAATCTTAAAAAAAAAAAAAAAAAAAAAAAAAAAACACTACTTCAGCAATGATGAAGTGAATTCGGGACTTACCGACAAGGTATGGTGTTCACTGTTCCGCCCCTCTTGAAGGGCACCATTTCTGTCGTGGCGCACCCAGTCCCCGTGCTTCTTACTACCGTCCGGAATTGCGGTGTATTTCTTTGTTGTTGTTGTTGTAGCCAGCTTGGCTACAGCTGCAGGGGTGAGTGATGGTCTCCAGCAAACTTTATTTCAAAGTTGGCTCGTCCTGAACCACATAATATTTCTATGTGCGATCAACCATCATGAGGACTTGGACTTTTCTGTACAAGCCATTAAACCCTTAGGAAACTGCAAGCTAGCCTGGCTTGTAAGGGTCGGCTAGTCTGTTCTCTGTTTATAGTCCTCTAGCGAGACACTGGTCTTCTCCCTGTTTATAACGTCCCCCAGCCAGACAGTATTTCTTTAGTAAGTTCTGGTACATGTCAGAAATAGTTGCAGCACACGCCGACGCGACGGCTTTTCAGCAAGTCCTCGAACTTTCAACATCGAAGCTTCAAGTATACATAGTGCATAGAGCATACCTACATCAAATTTAATGTTTTACTATTAATGCTATATAGGTACTACACAAATTGTTTTCTTTTAAAACTTTCTATCCAGGCACAATTTTTTAAAAATTTCAACGTTAAAATTTAAAGTGCAGGAAGAAAATCAGCTGATTGCTAGCTCACTCTCTACACCTACTTTTTTGTAGGCTTTACCTACTTTTTTGAATCGCCCTGAGATTGCAAGAGATGAAATATTGTATTGTTTTTTTTTCCATTTAACGCCATTTATTTCCACGCGGCTTCAAAGTGTTATAACTTTTGTTGTAGATAATATTTTCAGATAATCTTTGTTTTGTACAAAATAAAACAGATCAAGCATTTACACTCAATACAAGAAAAAAATTGGGAATTTTTTTGCAACTCATGGAAATAAAAATGTAAACTTTCAAAACACGGGATTTTAGAGGCTTTTAAAACATCCTTAATCTTTTTCCCCCCTCTGAGTAGGTCATTTTGAAATTGAGATCTTTAGGTACCTGTACTTTGAAGAATCGAATGATAATCAAAATCAACTGTTGGAAGTGTTCTAAATTACCTTTAAAAACCAGTGTTTTGGAAGTATGCTTCTTGTGTAAAGTGTAAATTCTTAATCTGTTTTCTTTTATACAAAACAAAAATAATCTGAAAATGTCATCTACATCAGAAGTTACAAACACTTTGTAGCCAGATGGAAATACACGGCGCCAAAAGGAATAACATTTGCGTTCCACTATTTGTGCCTTCCAGTGTACATCAGACTGGTTTTAAAAAATCCATATCGGAATTTTTTACATTTTATTGTATATTTACATGTACAATTGTACATATTAAAAGTTATTTGCGTAATACCAAAATTTTATAATGCATTGTTATCACTTATAATGTACAATTGTACATAGGCACAAATTAATTTATTTATCATGTAAATATATGTATACATACTCGTAACCTTAGGTTACATACCTAACTATATGACCCCATCACCCCAGGTCGGTTGATAATATATGATAAGGCTAATGGCCAGGTACCTCATTGTACTCGTACCAACTAATAATTTTAAATTATAAGAAAATCAAACTTGAGAGGCACGATTAGGTTCGATCAGTAAGCAAGTCTTCTCGCCCATCAGAGGGGAGACATACCTAATACGGGATGTGCAAGCAACAACACAGACTACAAGCATCTAAAGTAGCCATAACTAGCGTTGATCAGTAAGCAAGTCTTCTCGCCCATTAGGGGGGAGGCATACCTACTACGGGATGTGCAAGCAACAACACAGACTACAAGCATCTAAAGTAGCCATAACTAGCGTTGATCAGTAAGCAAGTCTTCTCGCCCATTAGAGGGGAGGCATACCTACTACGGGATGTGCAAGCAACAACACAGACTACAAGCATCTTAAGTAGCTATAACCAGCGTTGATTAGTAAGCAAGTCTTGTCGCCCATCAGAAGGGAGGCATACCTACTACGGGATCTGCAAGCTACAACACAGACTACAAGCATCTAAAGTAGCCATAACTAGCGTTGATCAGTAAGCAAGTCTTCTCGCCCATTAGAGGGGAGGCATACCTACTACGGGATGTGCAAGCAACAACACAGACTACAAGCATCTTAAGTAGCTATAACCAGCGTTGATTAGTAAGCAAGTCTTGTCGCCCATCAGAAGGGAGGCATACCTACTACGGGATCTGCAAGCTACAACACAGACTACAAGCATCTAAAGTAGCCATAACTAGCGTTGATCAGTAAGCAAGTCTTCTCGCCCATTAGAGGGGAGGCATACCTACTACGGGATGTGCAAGCAACAACACAGACTACAAGCATCTTAAGTAGCTATAACCAGCGTTGATTAGTAAGCAAGTCTTGTCGCCCATCAGAAGGGAGGCATACCTACTACGGGATGTGCAAGCTACAACACAGACTACAAGCATCTAAAGTAGCCATAACTAGCGTTGATCAGTAAGCAAGTCTTCTCGCCCATCAGAGGGGAGGCATACCTACTACGGGATCTGCAAGCTACAACACAGACTACAAGCATCTAAAGTAGCCATAACTAGCGTTGATCAGTAAGCAAGTCTTCTCGCCCATTAGAGGGGAGGCATACCTACTACGGGATGTGCAAGCAACAACACAGACTACAAGCATCTTAAGTAGCTATAACCAGCGTTGATTAGTAAGCAAGTCTTGTCGCCCATCAGAAGGGAGGCATACCTACTACGGGATCTGCAAGCTACAACACAGACTACAAGCATCTAAAGTAGCCATAACTAGCGTTGATCAGTAAGCAAGTCTTCTCGCCCATCAGAGGGGAGACATACCTAATACGGGATGTGCAAGCAACAACACAGACTACAAGCATCTAAAGTAGCCATAACTAGCGTTGATCAGTAAGCAAGTCTTCTCGCCCATTAGGGGGAGGCATACCTACTACGGGATGTGCAAGCAACAACACAGACTACAAGCATCTAAAGTAGCCATAACTAGCGTTGATCAGTAAGCAAGTCTTCTCGCCCATTAGAGGGGAGGCATACCTACTACGGGATCTGCAAGCTACAACACAGACTACAAGCATCTAAAGTAGCCATAACTAGCGTTGATCAGTAAGCAAGTCTTCTCGCCCATTAGAGGGGAGGCATACCTACTACGGGATGTGCAAGCAACAACACAGACTACAAGCATCTTAAGTAGCTATAACCAGCGTTGATTAGTAAGCAAGTCTTGTCGCCCATCAGAAGGGAGGCATACCTACTACGGGATGTGCAAGCTACAACACAGACTACAAGCATCTAAAGTAGCCATAACTAGCGTTGATCAGTAAGCAAGTCTTCTCGCCCATCAGAGGGGAGGCATACCTACTACGGGATCTGCAAGCTACAACACAGACTACAAGCATCTAAAGTAGCCATAACTAGCGTTGATCAGTAAGCAAGTCTTCTCGCCCATTAGAGGGGAGGCATACCTACTACGGGATGTGCAAGCAACAACACAGACTACAAGCATCTTAAGTAGCTATAACCAGCGTTGATTAGTAAGCAAGTCTTGTCGCCCATCAGAAGGGAGGCATACCTACTACGGGATCTGCAAGCTACAACACAGACTACAAGCATCTAAAGTAGCCATAACTAGCGTTGATCAGTAAGCAAGTCTTCTCGCCCATCAGAGGGGAGACATACCTAATACGGGATGTGCAAGCAACAACACAGACTACAAGCATCTAAAGTAGCCATAACTAGCGTTGATCAGTAAGCAAGTCTTCTCGCCCATTAGGGGGGAGGCATACCTACTACGGGATGTGCAAGCAACAACACAGACTACAAGCATCTAAAGTAGCCATAACTAGCGTTGATCAGTAAGCAAGTCTTCTCGCCCATTAGAGGGGAGGCATACCTACTACGGGATGTGCAAGCAACAACACAGACTACAAGCATCTTAAGTAGCTATAACCAGCGTTGATTAGTAAGCAAGTCTTGTCGCCCATCAGAAGGGAGGCATACCTACTACGGGATCTGCAAGCTACAACACAGACTACAAGCATCTAAAGTAGCCATAACTAGCGTTGATCAGTAAGCAAGTCTTCTCGCCCATTAGAGGGGAGGCATACCTACTACGGGATGTGCAAGCAACAACACAGACTACAAGCATCTTAAGTAGCTATAACCAGCGTTGATTAGTAAGCAAGTCTTGTCGCCCATCAGAAGGGAGGCATACCTACTACGGGATCTGCAAGCTACAACACAGACTACAAGCATCTAAAGTAGCCATAACTAGCGTTGATCAGTAAGCAAGTCTTCTCGCCCATTAGAGGGGAGGCATACCTACTACGGGATGTGCAAGCAACAACACAGACTACAAGCATCTTAAGTAGCTATAACCAGCGTTGATTAGTAAGCAAGTCTTGTCGCCCATCAGAAGGGAGGCATACCTACTACGGGATGTGCAAGCTACAACACAGACTACAAGCATCTAAAGTAGCCATAACTAGCGTTGATCAGTAAGCAAGTCTTCTCGCCCATCAGAGGGGAGACATACCTACTACGGGATGTGGAAGCAACAACACAGACTACAAGCATCTAAAGTAGCCATAACTAGCGTTGATCAGTAAGCAAGTCTTCTCGCCCATCAGAGGGGAGGACATACCTACTACGGGATGTGGAAGCAACAACACAGACTACAAGCATCTAAAGTAGCCATAACTAGCGTTGATCAGTAAGCAAGTCTTCTCGCCCATCAGAGGGGAGGCATACCTACTACGGGATTGCAAGCACAACACAGACTACAAGCATCTAAAGTAGCATAACTAGCGTTGTCAGTAAGCAAGTCTTCTCGCCCATCAGAGGGAAGGCATACCTACTACGGGATATGCAAGCTAAAACACAGACTATACAAGCATCTAAAGTAGCTATAACTAGCGTTGGATCAGAAAGCAAGTCTTCTCGCCCATCAGAGGGAAGGCATACCTACTACGGGATGTGCAAGCACAACAAGACTACAGCATCTAAAGTAGCTATACCAGCGTTGATCGTTAGCAAGTCTTCTCGCCCATCAAGGGGAGCATACTACTACGGGATGTCAGCTACAACAGAGATACAGCATCAAAAGTAGCTTAACCAGCGCCAGGCGCCAGCATCGATGGCACGTTGAATACTCGAGTTCTCATTCAGTCAATGAAGTTAAGTACGTTAGGACTCCAGCGGTAGACTTGGAGGTGACCGTTCAATTCGAACCTCACATAATACTGGCTTATTCCCAGCCCCACTCCGGCTGGGTAAAGTTAATTTGAGTAGCTGGTTTGTTTATCCAGCAAATGTTGAGTAAAATTCCCGTCGTGATATAACCTTATAGTTGAAAGCGACGATATAAAAGCCAAATAAACAAAAGCCTTTCTATATTTTAGCAGGAGGGATACTTTGTCAAAACGTCATACTTGAGAAAAAGATAAACACTTGTCTTCACTCGACAGAAATTTGAAATATGAACAATTATACATATTTATTAAGGAAACTACTATAAAAGTTCACAGAGTCGACATGTTTTGCCCACTCCTGTAGGGATTTTCAAGACAACTTGAAATGTTGTCTTGAATATTCCTACAGGAGTCGACTGTGTGAATATTTATAGTTGTTTCCTTAATAAATATAACTGTTCATATTTCAAATTTCTGTCGAGTGAAGACAAGTGTTTATCTTTTTCTCAAAAAAGCTTTTCTCATCAAAACATTCCAAGTTGTCACATGGTGTTCAGCTAGCCGACTGCAACAGACTGCGCACTAAAACAAGCGCATTAGTCCGATTCACTTTCCATGGTCGTGTTCCAGCTGACTTAGTCGAAAGGGCACGTGGTTTTCCGAATCGTCAAACATTAGTTCAAACACCGGCAAACCTATACAAACCTAAAGGTTTGAAATCTAACATTTTTTCTTTATGTATACTCGTACATCAGTTCAGTCTATTCTTTATGGCTTTATTGTTTTTTTCATTATCTCTCTTTGCTCTCTTTCGATGTATGGCACACAATGTACTTTCCTTTTTTCTCTCAATTTATATGGCACACATTCAATGTTCTTCTGGGAAAACATAGCTCAATTGCTACATTATATCAGCAATAATAATATACTCTATTCGACTAGATACCTTCACGACTATACATTTCATGCTTCTCCGAATTTATACCTTTTCCGCTTTCTTCACTCGTTTACTGTTTTCATCGATATCTTCTTTTATGTCTTTCAGAGTGAGCTCTTTATCCGCCCTTTCTTTGTATTGCTGATTTAGCTGTTGTACTTTTCAGATTGAATTATCGCTTCAAGTTTCAGTAGATAGAAGAAAAAGGAACTGTTCCCCTCTCTTCCTATTTCCGTAGATTACCAAAAGCACACTTCGTGTAATGAACTCGTCAAGCACTTTTCTGATATCTTTTTTCGATATCAGAAAAGTGCTTATATTGAAAAAGCGTCGTTATTTAATTTCCTATTAAAAGTTCAGAATTCAAAATTTAAAACAAATAAAAACTCCCTTATTGGTAGTTTTTTTTTCTATGAACTAATAAACTTGTATAAAACTACGTTCTTAACTACTACTAATACTACTACTCTTTAGGTTTTCTAAAATTAGAGTGCAGAAAAAGTAGCGTGCACAAAACCATAGATTTTTTTATTCAAGTTTAGTTCAATGTCTAGGTACTTGTGTTTTTTTCTTTTCAGATGGCATTTTTTTTTTTTTTTTTTTTTTTTTTTTTTTGAATTGAGAATAATATTGTAAAGGCATTTCTTTTTAAATTAAATATCGACGCTTTTTCTGTATTTAAACAAAAAATAAGTATCTCAATACCAGTAGGTAGGGTTAGGAAAAATTAAAGCAGGGCCATGCACCTCAAAAAAGAGCTAGGGTTAGACAAAATGATAATGAAAAATTATAAAAGCCATGGGAAAGCCATCAGCTGGTGCCTGCTTCTTGGACGAAGTGCTCGCCTACCGGAGAGTTTGATATCCGAAAGAAGAGAGAGGAATTATATTTCTTCCTGAAATTGCAGTTTGAATATTTTATCACCGACTTTTCGCTCTGCTTCTTACGTTCCGCAATCTGAGAAAATTGGAAAATAGCAGTTGAGAATAAATCTCTAAATACAGTATATGGCAAAAGTCCCTGCAAATTCCCTTGTAATCCAGGTAGCTTATAAGGATTCATCATCATAGGGTGGCGTCATCGCCGTCATCAAGCACGATAGTAGCCAGACAGTGGAGGAATTACTCAGCATTTCTACCACTGTCTTTACAAGGAGGCTAATAATTGACAAGGGCGTACACAGAACCAAGCCAATGCTGGTCTACTCCCTGTTTATACTGGTTCAAAACCCACCCTATACATAAACTTCTTAGTTATTTGATACTTTGACCACATATGGCATCAAAACAACTACTATAGTCAAGGTTCCTCTTCAGTTCCAATGGGGTAGTATAAACAATTAATTACTATTATTATTATTTTATATTGTGTGTCTCAAATGTCCCTGCCCTTTGTCCATAGTAAATATAAATCTTGAATCCTTCTCTTATAGTACTTCCGATAAATTTCTAATATGAAAAATCGGAAGTACTGTGTTAGTTTTTGTAAAAAAAATTATATTTCTGGACGTTTTTTAACCTCCACAGCAACTTTAGTTTTGTGTCTGTCTGTCGGTTAAAAACATTCCTTGTTCCGTGCAAATTCCGTGCAAATCTCAGAAACTACTGAACGGATTTTGATGAAATTTTGTAAACATATAGGAGACATTCTGTAGACAGTCCCATATTACTTCCAACTAGCGGTTCTTGTTGTTTTTGTAGAATCTAAAATGTAGGAAAAATGGTACTCTCCCATATAAAACAAATTTGAAGAAAATCGGTTTTCTGGTTTTGGAGATACAAGTGATTTAGTATAAAATCTCAAAATTGCCACGTGTTTACAATCATAAGGAAATATTGTGTGCATCATTGGCAGTGTTTTTTTTTTTAATTTCTATTGCGTTTAAGGTATAATGAAATAGAAAGTTTTGTTTTATATTGATTAAACTCACTTTTTTTTAACAGGTTCAGAAATATTATCATCAGTTCAATTTCCAAAATGAATTTGCTAAGTTTGTCATGTGTCATTTTCTGCAGGCCACAATACATCTCGACTGACCATAAAAACTTTAATTTTAATACCATACCACAAAAAACTCAATTTCTCAGTCTTCCTTTATTCACTACCAGATGCTGTCAAAATTAAGGATTTTTTGTATTTGTAATGTAGGTATTATTGTTTAAGGACTAATGGATGTGGATGTATTAACTTTATAAAACAATAAAAAAATCTTTCAGTGTTGAAGCCCTGCAAATCCGCGAACATGTTCCGTTGTTCAGCAGGCAACTGCATATCCAAGTATTGGGTGTGTGACCACCACGAGGACTGTTTGGATGGCTCTGACGAGAGAGGCTGCAGGAGTGAGTCCACATGCACGGGAAAGGGGTGGCCGGAATGACGGACCTAGATTGGTTTTGGTTTTGGCATTGGTATTTTATTCCAACAAGTTGGACATTCAAATACTAACATATTTCAATAAAATTATAACACGAGACTATGGACCTTGTTCTCTGGCCTATATCATAGTCACAATAATGCAAGCTCAACTTGCTTAAATCGGACTTTTAGGGCGGAATTAATAGACGTTTTTGTAATACCTCTGTGCCGCTAAGTCACGAATCGCGTACTGTGTAAGATAGGGAAAACCGACACTTACCAACGACTTAAGTTATTGATGTTGTCTATTAATTCCGCCCTTAATAATTTTGACCAGCTTAAGACAAGTTTCTTCCTTATTCAAGGACTAATCTGTTGGACATAGCTGCTCTCAAAATTTTTGATGTAGACAATTAATCTATTGGTACTCAATAAAAAGGAAAAATTGAGAATCTGGAGTAGTAGCCAGCTCAGGGCTGGACAAAGTTTGCAAGGCCGTGCTGACAGTAAGCTGTGCAAGGCTGTGCTGACAGTAAGCTGTGCAAGGCTGTGCTGACAGTAAGCTGTGCAAGGCTGCGCTGACAGTAAGCTGTGCAAGGCCGTGCTGACAGTAAGCTGTGCTGTGCAAGTAGCTGTGAGTGCTGACAGTAAGCTGTGCAAGGCTGTGCTGACAGTAAGCTGTGCAAGGCTGTGCTGACAGTAAGCTGTGCAAGGCTGTGCTGACAGTAAGCTGTGCAAGGCTGTGCTGACAGTAAGCTGTGCAAGGCTGTGCTGACAGTAAGCTGTGCAAGGCTGTGCTGACAGTAAGCTGTGCAAGGCTGTGCTGACAGTAAGCTGTGCAAGGCTGTGCTGACAGTAAGCTGTGCAAGGCTGTGCTGACAGTAAGCTGTGCAAGGCTGTGCTGACAGTAAGCTGTGCAAGGCTGTGCTGACAGTAAGCTGTGCAAGGCTGTGCTGACAGTAAGCTGTGCAAGGCTGTGCTGACAGTAAGCTGTGCAAGGGCTGTGCTGACAGTAAGCTGTGCAAGGCTGTGCTGACAGTAAGCTGTGCAAGGCTGTGCTGACAGTAAGCTGTGCAAGGCTGTGCTGACAGTAAGCTGTGCAAGGCTGTGCTGACAGTAAGCTGTGCAAGGCTGTGCTGACAGTAAGCTGTGCAAGGCTGTGCTGACAGTAAGCTGTGCAAGGCTGTGCTGACAGTAAGCTGTGCAAGGCTGTGCTGACAGTAAGCTGTGCAAGGCTGCGCTGACAGTAAGCTGTGCAAGGCTGTGCTGACAGTAAGCTGTGCAAGGCTGTGCTGACAGTAAGTTGTGCAAGGCGCTGGCTGACAGTCTACACACGACGCAACTAAATGTGAACTGGGTTCAACTGGCTTGCGAATTTCGGGAACTGGTGTCTCAAACCCGAGAGAAACAATTTTATTTTTTATGTAACAAACAAAGTGAACTGCAAGCATTTAACTGGTTGCTTGACACACAGCATATTCATCAAAAGATCTTGTCTTCATTTCCTTGAGTCTCAAACCAATGAAATTGGTTTGAGTCTCAGTTTCACATTTTCGAACGTTCCAATAATAATTAAATCTCTTATTTGATAATATTATGCGAATATGCTCGGAAGTAAAATTGAAATAAAGGATGGATACTTCTTACAACTCAGGGCTGGGTTGAAAAAAATAATGCATGAGCAAAGAACTCCAACATTGTAGGTTTGTCTAATTTATTATTGGGATATTTTTACTTACGGAATTCATAAATCCTCCTCAAGTGTGAAGGTGCCCTGACCTGCGAATCGTCATGGTAAGAGCGGACAGATTCTCGCTTACCATGCGGAAGATCAAGGGTTCGAATCGCAGAGCCGACAAATGGTCAACAAAAGTGTTGACCCAGCACCTATATGTATAGGAATTACTATGTCTTATGTCACTTCTTGGCATGGGATAGGCAGAGCGTCCTTTCATTGCTACAAAATACAGGAAGCTATGGAGCGTTCATCCTTATAAAACTTACACTTCTACTTCCTCTATCACAATTCTACCATACCCCTACTAAGAATAAGACCATAATCCTACTAAGAATAAAACCATACTTTTACTAAGAATAAGACCATACTCCTACTTAGAATAAAACCATACTCCTACTAAGAATAAGACCATACTCCTACTAAGAATAAGACCATACCCCTAATTAGAATAAGACCATACTCCTATTGATAATGAGACCACACTCCTACTAAGAATAAGACCACACTCCTACTAAAAATAATACCATACTCCTACTACTAAGAAATAAGACCATACTCCTACTAAGAATAAGACCATACACTCCTACTAAGAATATGACCATACTCCTACTAAGAATAAGACCATACTCCTACTAAGAATAAGACCATACTCCTACTAAGAATAAGACCATACTCCTACTAAGAATATGACCATACTCCTACTAAGAATAAGACCATACTCCTACTAAGAATAAGACCATACTTCTACTAAGAATAAAACCATATTTGATACTAGCCTCGATAGTTGATTTTACACCCAGGAGAGGAGGATCTATGAATTCCGTTCTCTCATTCTGCGGGTTGGGGCTTCTTCGCATGGGTTGCATCAGGTTTTTTCGGAATGCGCCGCATTTTCTGTTCCAGAGAAGCGGACGTGCGGCCCTGAGGAGTTCACCTGCCGCAGCAGCCGCGGCGAATGCGTCCCGCTCACGTGGATGTGCGACGATAATCCGGATTGTTCTGACGCTTCGGACGAGAAAACGTGCAGTAAGACGCTTTATCCCTCTCACTCCTTGTGTTGTCTGTCCGTCTTTTTTTCTCTCCGAATAAGCTAACCCATTCTACTTTAACGTTTAGTGTTGTAAATGAAAGAGTACTTTTTAGAACTTGTCAAATTTGGTCTAGCTATGTCCGAAACACTGTTTTCTTTGATGTGCATACAACACAAACAAAGAAAAATACCAGTAGTTTAATGTTGTAAATCAAAGAGTACTTTTTAGATCTTGTCAAATTTTGGTCTAGCTCTCCGAAACACTGTTTTCTTTGATGTGCATACAAAACAAACAAAGAAAAATACCAGTAGTTAGTTCAAAAATGTCATTGAAATAAATACTCTTACTTGTGCATTAATTGTATTGTGAAGTACTTAGAGTCAGATATTTTACCTGCTGATGAGAGCAAATAAGCTCGAAACAGCTGTCCAGGTATGTTCTGATATTCATGTTGTACATCTAATACAACTTCTCACTTGTCTGTCTATACTGATATATATTTTTCTTCTTTTTTGACAAGTTTCCTTGTTCTCAATGGTAAAGTGTGGTTTCAGGCGTCCGTGCCATCATATTTTATGATATTTTACATCTTGAATGAGTAATAACTTTTGCAATTGCCTACTTTAAACCAATAAAAGTCATTTGCTTCGAACGGCAATAACATAGAAAATGAGGGAAAAAAATAGTGAAATTTAGTTTCAGTAGGTACTCTAGGGTAAACAATGTATTGATTACTTTTCTACTATAAACAATAGATTTCCTTAATAATGGGCCAACTGATAACCGCAATTGAGCAAAGGCAAAAGTTTAGTGGACCGGCCCGAATGACCCTCTTCAATCCAAGAAGTGTCCGTAGTGGGGGGGCCTTGACCCTGATGCTCTGAAACATTTTAACTAAAAAATAATAATAAGGATTTTTTTGAAGATACGGACACATCACTTTCTCTCGAAGAAGCGTAATCGAACTTCCAGGAGAAATATTCTGAGATTTTCTTACGTACCTCTCGCACCACTTCCGTTAATTATTGATATTGTGTCTCTGATAAGGGACAGTCTTTTCTTTTCCTTGCTTGTTTTCATCCTAACTTTTATTTAGCCTTTTATAATAAAGAAAAATCTGTATGTTATTGTTTTATATTTGCCCTTTGCTTTTAAATATTCAGTTCATGTACAATCTGCATGTTTTTCAAGTAATGTGAGTATTTGGCAGTAAAATTGGGGTGTGGATCTAGCCACTTTTAATCAATAGATACCCGAGCAATGTCTGGAAACTTCTGACTATATCCTAAGATAAGCTTTCTGAGTAAGTTGGAAATTTTGCACGGTGAACTGGGGTAATAAAACCTTATTTAGAGTGTTGTCAATTTTTGGAACCGAACACCATGTTGGGGCCAAGGGAGTCAAGATAATTTTTTACTTTCCTTATCCTATAATAAGGAAAGTATTGTATTCGTCGAAAATTTGACCTACCCAGTTTTTCACATTTCTGGACGAATCATAGCCTCAGGATACCAAAAAAGTCTTTTTCGGCCATTGCATTGGTCCGTGCGTCTGTGTGTGTGTCTGTGAACAGGATATCTCGCGAATGGTAAGAGCTAGAGACTTGAAATTTGGTGTGGAAATTAATTTTATACACCAGACGAACCACGAAACTTTTGGTTTTGGCCGCATCCCGCGGCCGCAGGGCCGCAAATATTAGCCGCAAGCGTCGCTTCTTTGAATTGGTTAAAGATACAAAAAAAATTGCAGAACAACATTTTATTATATGAAAAAAATAATAGGGGTCTATTCTAATAATTTTTTTGATATCTTGAACTTTTTGGACCTTGGCTCAAATTTACCGGTATTTTGGGGAGACCCGCTTTGACTAACTTTTTTATTATTCATGCTAGATGGGGGTTGTGACATATCAAATTCAATGACTTTAAAGTGCTGATTACGAATTTGGCATTGGTTTTTAGTTATCTGTTACCGTTGAGTCACCAGTGGCGGAATTCGACTCCTTTTTGGGGGATAAGGAAAGTCGTGTGATGTTTACACCAGATTTTTTTAAATACGATTCCCTCTTGTAATGAGTTTTTGAAAAGGCATTTTTATTATGAATACTTTGAAATAAATTTCAAATCTCATTCCCTACCGTTTGCGAATGGCAGGCAAATTTATTTTTGCATTTCTTTGCTCAAAATTGAAATTTGTTCTAAAGTATTAGTAACGATTATCCAAGTAAAAAAAACTTCATTAAAAACTCAGATTAAAACATCTCTCACTGTTGGAACAAGCAAAAAATATTCTTGAATAAAATAATAGTTTGCTCATTAAAAAAAAGTTAACCCTCTTGACACCTCCCCTGGTCCAGCCTGGTACTAAAAAGACTTGAAAATTTGATCATTTCAAATGGGAATACAGTCGTTTATGTGTTAAACTTTATATTCCGATATTTCGGAGGTATCGGAATGTTGATATCTTTGTTAAACTTTATACCTACATATTCCGATATTTCCGAGATATCGGAATGTTGATATCTTTGTTCAACTTTATTTTCTGATATTTCCGAGATATCGGAATATCGATATCTTTGTTAAACTTTATATTCTGATATTTCCAAGATATCGGAATATCGATATCTTTGTTAAACTTTATATTCTGATATTTCCGAGATATCGGAATATCGATATCTTTGTTAAACTTTATATTCTGATATTTCCGAGATATCGGAATATCGATATCTTTGTTAAACTTTATATTCCGATAATTCCGAGATATCGGAATGTCGATATCTTTGTGTAACTTTATATTCCGATATTTCCGAGATATCGGAATATCGATATCTTTGTACTGATCGATACATACAATATCGGATAGTCAACAGACTGCCGATATAATGGTTCCGCTATCCCAACATTCCCAATCAATTCAAATTATGCATAAAATCTCAAGAAGAGAAAGGTGCCATAGTTATTTTTGACGCGGGATGAAAGTATCCCATTAAATATCTGTACATCACCTAGTTAAAAAAAAAGCATTCCCAACATCCCTAGGGTGACCAGATTTTTTTTTGAAGCCAAAGCGATAGGGGCCATAGTTATTTTTGACGCGGGATGAGAGTATCCCATTAAATATCAGTACATCACCTAGTAAAAAAAAAAAAAAAAAACTTTCCCAACATCCCCCCAACCTATTCCAACATTCCCCCGAACCTATCCCAACATTTCCCCCAACCTATCCCAACATTCCCCCCCACCCAAGGAAGAGAATACGGTTGGAATTAGCACCGCCCTTGATCAAGATTTGTTTTGTTAATTTTAATTTCTATGTATGTATATATTCTATGTTATTTGTAAATAAAACTTGATCCAACATGTTTAATAATAACCTATTCCAGACGAGACGTGCCGGTCGGACGAATTCACGTGCGCCAACGGCCACTGCATCCAGCAGCGCTGGGTGTGCGACAAGGACAACGACTGCGAGGACAATTCGGACGAGGAGAACTGCAAGCCGCTCGCGTGCAAGAAGCCCACGGACTTTGCGTGCCGGAACAACGCCTCGTGCATCTCGCGCACCTGGGTGTGTGACGGCGACTTTGACTGTCTGGACAAGAGCGACGAACTGGTGAGTATTCGTCTTTGACGGCGACTTTGACTGTCTGGACAAGAGCGACGAACTGGTGAGTATTCGTCTTTGACGGCGACTTTGACTGTCTGGACAAGAGCGACGAACTGGTGAGTATTCGTCTTTGACGGCGACCTTGACTGTCTGGACAAGAGTGACGAGCTGGTGAGTATTCGTCTTTGACGGCGACTTTGACTGTCTGGACAAGAGTGACGAGCTGGTGAGTATTCGTCTTTGACGGCGACTTTGACTGTCTGGACAAGAGTGACGAGCTGGTGAGTATTCGTCTTTGACGGCGACTTTGACTGTCTGGACAAGAGTGACGAGCTGGTGAGTATTCGTCTTTGACGGCGACTTTGACTGTCTGGACAAGAGTGACGAGCTGGTGAGTATTCGTCTTTGACGGCGACTTTGACTGTCTGGACAAGAGTGACGAGCTGGTGAGTGTTCGTCTTTTTTTTTAACACGTATGAGACGGGTCCTATTTTCTATAGTTTGTACGCTGGGACGGCTTCAAATTAGGGTATGTGTTCCAAATATGACAACAACAACAAAAAAATTGGGACGGGCGAGTACAAAAATATATGAATAATAGTATTATCTGTGCCCACCGGTGGGTCACGTTACAAGGGAAATTGAAGAAAAAAAAACGTGACCCACCGGTGGACACGCTGTCTCATACGTGTTAATGAATAACTTTCGCAACCAAAAGTCGCAGTATATTTACGTATAATATAAAACAAACAAACATGTACATAATAGAAAAGTAACTTTACATGAAAAACTTACAGTAATATAATAATAATAATAATAATAATAATAATGCTTTTTCTTTGTGTTATTATGTCACAATTTTAGTGGGTAGCGCAGAATCATAGGACTTTACCACTTTAATTTACAATATCTTGTATTATTTTTTTGCCTAAGTTTCTGCCACTGGTCGCTGCTTCACATTAAAGCAGCTACTCATTTTTCCTCACGAGGTATGAGTGGACCCCGAACATCCAAGTACAGAGCAGAAAAAATCCTCCCCCGCTGGGAATCGAACCCAGGTCACCATGTGTGCAATGCCTAGCGCGCTAACTCGCTCTGCCACAGTGACTACAGTTACTTAGAGTAATATAAAAGAGGAGAATGACACAATTTACATAAATGAAGCATGTAGAATGATGAAGAAGATTACAATTTTAAATAACTGTACATAAACACCCTTTTTTTATGTCTCAGTATTCATCTTTGGGAAACCGTCAACAGACGAAATGCAAACATGTTAACTGTAGGAAACTTGTAAGAAAAAGTTGATACACTCCAACTGGTATGTGTTGTAGAGGGTATTTTCTATATTATTTAATATCCAAAAAAAAGTATGAATGTAAAAACAGGTCAATTTCCTGAGCAAATTTTTCAGCCATTAAAAGTATACTGTGATCAAAAATAAGACATGATTTTAACATCCATTGCTAGTCGGGTAGTGAAATCAGTGAATCCAGGTAGCGCATAGCGTAGGGATCCGTTGCATCAGATCCTACTCAATGCATAAGTTTTTGTTTAAGACTTGGACCAGAAAAAAAAATGCTTCTGTTAAGCGGATTTTTTTGTTTGTTTTGAGAATGCTCTGAAACTCAAAAGGCAGGAAATACAGTAATTGTTGATTCGGTTGTAAATGAAAACAACAAACTTCAAATGCATCGTAGATATAATACAATTTAATACATAAAATGTCTTTCTTACCTTTCCAGAATTGCAAGAAACCGCTGAACCTGTCAAATCCCTGCAAGAACAACGAGTTTGAATGTGCTGACAGATTATCTTGTATACATGCGTCGTGGGTGTGTGACGGTGATGCAGACTGTCCTGATGGAAGGTAAGGGCAGTAGCAGTGAGAGTGGAGTGTGTGACGGTGATGCAGACTGTCCTGATGGAAGGTAAGGGCAGTAGCAGTGAGAGTGGAGTGTGTGACAGTGATGCAGACTGTCCTGATGGAAGGTAAGGGCAGTAGCAGTGAGAGTGGGTTGTGTGACAGTGATGCAGACTGTCCTGATGGAAGGTAAGGGCAGTAGCAGTGAGAGTGAGGTGTGTGACGGTGATGCAGACTGTCCTGATGGAAGGTAAGGGCAGTAGCAGTGAGAGTGAGGTGTGTGACGGTGATGCAGACTGTCCTGATGGAAGGTAAGGGCAGTAGCAGTGAGAGTGGAGTGTGTGACGGTGATGCAGACTGTCCTGATGGAAGGTAAGGGCAGTAGCAGTGAGAGTGAGGTGTGTGACAGTGATGCAGACTGTCCTGATGGAAGGTAAGGGCAGTAGCAGTGAGAGTGAGGTGTGTGACGGTGATGCAGACTGTCCTGATGGAAGGTAAGGGCAGTAGCAGTGAGAGTGAGGTGTGTGACGGTGATGCAGACTGTCCTGATGGAAGGTAAGGGCAGTAGCAGTGAGAGTGGAGTGTGTGACGGTGATGCAGACTGTCCTGATGGAAGGTAAGGGCAGTAGCAGTGAGAGTGAGGTGTGTGACAGTGATGCAGACTGTCCTGATGGAAGGTAAGGGCAGTAGCAGTGAGAGTGGGTTGTGTGACAGTGATGCAGACTGTCCTGATGGAAGGTAAGGGCAGTAGCAGTGAGAGTAAAGTGTGTGACAGTGATGCAGACTGTCCTGATGGAAGGTAAGGGCAGTAGCAGTGAGAGTGGGTTGTGTGACAGTGATGCAGACTGTCCTGATGGAAGGTAAGGGCAGTAGCAGTGAGAGTAAAGTGTGTGACAGTGATGCAGACTGTCCTGATGGAAGGTAAGGGCAGTAGCAGTGAGAGTGGAGTGTGTGACAGAGATGCAGACTGTCCTGATGGAAGGTAAGGGCAGTAGCAGTGAGAGTGGAGTGTGTGACAGTGATGCAGACTGTCCTGATGGAAGGTAAGGGCAGTAGCAGTGAGAGTGAGGTGTGTGACGGTGATGCAGACTGTCCTGATGGAAGGTAAGGGCAGTAGCAGTGAGAGTGGAGTGTGTGACAGTGATGCAGACTGTCCTGATGGAAGGTAAGGGCAGTAGCAGTGAGAGTGAGGTGTGTGACGGTGATGCAGACTGTCCTGATGGAAGGTAAGGGCAGTAGCAGTGAGAGTGAGGTGTGTGACAGTGATGCAGACTGTCCTGATGGAAGGTAAGGGCAGTAGCAGTGAGAGTGAGGTGTGTGACGGTGATGCAGACTGTCCTGATGGAAGGTAAGGGCAGTAGCAGTGAGAGTGAGGTGTGTGACGGTGATGCAGACTGTCCTGATGGAAGGTAAGGGCAGTAGCAGTGAGAGTGAGGTGTGTGACGGTGATGCAGACTGTCCTGATGGAAGGTAAGGGCAGTAGCAGTGAGAGTGGAGTGTGTGACGGTGATGCAGACTGTCCTGATGGAAGGTAAGGGCAGTAGCAGTGAGAGTGGAGTGTGTGACGGTGATGCAGACTGTCCTGATGGAAGGTAAGGGCAGTAGCAGTGAGAGTAAAGTGTGTGACAGTGATGCAGACTGTCCTGATGGAAGGTAAGGGCAGTAGCAGTGAGAGTGAGGTGTGTGACGGTGATGCAGACTGTCCTGATGGAAGGTAAGGGCAGTAGCAGTGAGAGTGAGGTGTGTGACGGTGATGCAGACTGTCCTGATGGAAGGTAAGGGCAGTAGCAGTGAGAGTGAGGTGTGTGACGGTGATGCAGACTGTCCTGATGGAAGGTAAGGGCAGTAGCAGTGAGAGTGAGGTGTGTGACGGTGATGCAGACTGTCCTGATGGAAGGTAAGGGCAGTAGCAGTGAGAGTGAGGTGTGTGACGGTGATGCAGACTGTCCTGATGGAAGGTAAGGGCAGTAGCAGTGAGAGTGGAGTGTGTGACAGTGATGCAGACTGTCCTGATGGAAGGTAAGGGCAGTAGCAGTGAGAGTGGAGTGTGTGACGGTGATGCAGACTGTCCTGATGGAAGGTAAGGGCAGTAGCAGTGAGAGTGAGGTGTGTGACGGTGATGCACACGGTAACGTATACGGTTCTGAGAGAAATCTCTCACAACCGTATTTTTATTATTATTATACAACGCTTTATTAGGTATAAATGGACATTATGTACTACAAATAATTATTTTAACAATGAAAAAAATGGAAACAATATATACAATAAAAATGAAAAAGAATAGAAAATATATAAAAAACGTAAGTCCTAACTAAAGGGCGGGAATGGCAATAACCCCGCCATAGGCAATAACCTAGAGGTGTGTGATTGCGTACTGATTGCGGGTTAAAAAAAATTGTTGTTTTGTTTCTAGTGACGAGAAATCCTGCACTAACAAGACATGCCGTGCTGATCAGTTCCAATGCAAGAACGGCGGGTGCATCCCCGGCATCCTGGAGTGCTCGGGAGAGCGGGAGTGTCCTGATGGCAGCGACGAGATGAACTGTGATCGTAAGTCATTATCAATAACATAACAGTAGCCGATTTCCGTGGCTCAGTGGTTAAGAGCATTGGTTGCTGACCCGGAGGTTGCGGGTTCGAATCCCGGCCGGAGCGGAAAATTCGAACCGAGTTTTTCCGTTTCCGGTATGGCATGGATGTAAAGGTAAAGTGCCCTGAAGTAATGCGAAAGCGGTTCCGGGGCACAAATATCTTAAAAAAAAAAAAAAAAAAAAAAAAAAAATATAACAGTGTCCAAAAAAGTGGCCTAACACATGCTTTGCATTATTGGCCACTTAAACTTGCCATGTTCTTAATTTTTATTTTATTAGTGTTATTTTTTACATTTAAATTTTATTTATGAAGATGAAAGAATTTGTTGAATAAAAAATAATCTTTTGAAAGTACTAAAAAAAAATTGTTTGAGCGCACGGTTAACTCTCGAGTATCTAGGTTCTGGCTTGCCATACGGTAGAAAATGTGTATTAAAAAAATATTTCGATAAAATTTTCAATAAATTTGGTGATTCTTTTAAATTTGTAATAACAGTAGTGTGTCCAATGTCCATAAATTTCTTATAAGAAAAAAGCATTCAAAATATACATACACCTATACAGGGTATCCCGGATACAGATGCAAATATTTTGAGGGTAGGTTTAACCCACCGTGGACTATCATTTAACACGTCCCATGCGTATGGAATTTTGGGAGTTCTTCACCAGTGCGTAGGACGCCCATCGGCGTCATTTTGAGTTCTTCCTCTGTGCGTATCAACTTTTTAGGGTTCCTTCCCCTGTGCGGAGACATTTTTTTTTTTTTTTTGATTTTTGAGTCGAAACCTCGGAAATATGTTTTTTATGCAAAAAAAAACATATTTTCGGGTTTTCCGCGGAAAATAAGAAAGGACGCATACGTGGCGTCCGACGCACACGGGAAGAAAGATACTATATCAGGGTCAGACAACTTTCTTCTTTTCCTACCACTCATTGTCTTTTACTACCACAAAATATAATAATATCTTAAAAACAGTTAGTTCATTGTTTCATCTGAAAATGAAATGTAAATAGATAGAGAAAAGTCTCTTGTTTATACCAATACCAGTTTTTATCAAAAGGATTCCTCTTATAAAACTAGGTAGGTATCTAATGTAGGTAAAACTCACAAAATTATAACTAAAAATAGTAGGTACATAATTAATTATTCACAAAAAAAAATTAAAATTCAACAATTAGTTTCACAGCTTCCCGCCTCTAAAAAGAAATGATGACTGATATAAACATTGCACAATCTCAAAAAATACTGACAAAAGACAGCCATTTAGATCCAAAATTGAACAAAAACCTACAAGCTTGAAGAAAACAGAGGACGCCCATGGGCGTCCAATAGGTAGAGCTATCCGAGAACGATTTATACCGAATTGTAGCCAAGGTCATTCTCTATCAGATGGTTTATTTTATTTGTTTTTTTCTTTTTTTTTAATAGGGTAAAATTGCTCTCAAAGATGACCACCTCTAAGGACGCCACGTATGCGTCCAACGCACACAGCAATAACTTTATAGGACGCCGATAGGCGTCCAACGCACACAAGTGAAACCTTCAAAAATTGTTACGCACAGAGAAAGAAACCACGAGGACGCCGATAGGCGTCTTACGCAGCCAACGTGCGAAACTTGCAGTGGGCCATTTTGCTTCGTTAAAGAGTTATGGCCAAATCCCTGTTTTTCCCACAGGTCTATAGGTCACTTGGATCGATACACGTTTTTAAAGAAATGATAGCCAGTAGGAAAGTTTTGACTTCATGGATGGATAGTCATGCATATTTCCCTTCAAATGCAGTTAGTTGCATCAAAAAATTATTGAAAAACCAGAAGGATATTTAATCATCATATATTCAAAAAAAATTCTCGAAAATTCTTGTACTTCTCCGATTGCAATTTTGCGTATCACTAATCAAAAAAATACCCTTTGCAATGTTTCAATAAATTCTAAGTTCTTTCAGACGCGTGAAAGAACGAATGAGATACGCCTTATTAAACGGCACCAGAAAGAGAAAAACAATCGTTCAAATTTTGAATCTGGGCGCTATTGCATTTTGAAGATCACTACCTAGGTGCCCAGTCGTTGCAATCTTTATATTATATATCTTGATTATTAGCCAGTAAATCAAGTATTCTTTTATTTACAGCAAGCAAGAAGATCATGTGTGACAAGCGAACTCACTTCGACTGTGGCGGTGTGGCCGGCATGTGTCTGCCTCTCTCAAAGGTGTGCGATAAACACCCCGACTGTCCCCAGATGGAAGATGAAGATCCAGAGAAGTGTGCGCAGAACGAATGTATCAAAGACAATGGAGGCTGCTCACATAGGTATGATACAGTAGCGTAGCGTGGATTTGGAACTGCGGCTTTGAATGGTCACCCATATAAGTCCTGACCTCGCTGGACGTTGCTTACCTTGGTCGTTCCTACGAGAACAGGTGTATTCAACGCGTCATCGACGCTGGCTCCTAACATTTTGATTTACTAAGATCATCGTGCGTATGTGTAGAGGGGGGGAACCGCGCGCCCTCTTTAACTTTTTAGGGTGTACCGCCACGAAAAAAACGTTGGCCTTCCCTGAACTATAGCATTGAAGATAATTTCATAAGCACCAGGTGCGGCCGGTGGGAAAATCTTTTGGGGGTGCTGCCACTTCATTGTGTACGAGCTAGGACTTGAGAAAATCTTCTCTTTTTCATTTTCGTCTGGAGGTGCTGCAGTTCCGCAGCCTCTCAGCACCGGCCGCGTCTGATAAGCACTATCACCACCCTTGTTGATCAGGATTATTTTGTACTAACTATTTTTAATGTTATTTGTTACTAAAAATTGTAAATAAAGCTGGTCTAAATTGTTTATACTCGTATGTACATGTACAATGGTACAGGTACATATATGTATAGTTAAGATTAATTTATATTATGTATATCGTTATTCACAGATGTGTGGACTTGCCGATTGGATATATGTGCGAGTGTCATGCGGGATACAAGCTGTCGGCGAATAGACACACTTGCATTGGTATGTTATTGTTAATAAGCTTTATGTATCATTCATTGACAGATAGGATTGCATAGAACAAATGAATAATAGTTAAACATGGATACTTCCAAGTACATTTGCTTGAGTGCACTTACCTTAAAGACGAAGATATCTGAGTTAGACCCCTAGACTCTTTTTTTCCGTGGTCCGTTTAGTAGTGTATGAAAGTTGCTTAACCTGGATTAAAAACAGTTTCTCGCCTAGGTTGATAACCTTTATTACCTGTATATCAAAAAACATTGTTGGTCAAAGTGATTGAGACACTATTCTGCTAATCCTGGTAGCGTAGGGATCCTTTGATTCGAATCCCAACAAGTGCATGAATTTGGGATAGGTTGAGACTCTTGAATAAGTCTCAAATAAATCATCTTACAACCAGAATAAATCAAGGGGCACAACAAAAGAACGGATAGAATTTCCAATGAAAGGTTCTGGGACCTCGCGAAGGTTCTGGTCAAAACCCGACAGTAAGTAAGTAGGTTGAGGAAGTAAGAATGACATCAATACAACTGCGGGAGTGAGGGGACTCTATTCCTAATCGAGCAGTATACTCGTATATAAGTGTATTATTATATTATTAACCTCTATGGTCCGGCTGTACACAATTGTGCACATTTTTTTTGTAGTGCCTTGGACCTGAATCTTTTTGTTATTATTTACTCTGGAGGATAAATTATTCTAGTAGTAAATTTAGTTTTGAGTGTTTATCAATACTTATATCATGATTTTTTTTCTACTCTTTGTGCAAATGTGCATATCATCATTTACAAATAATCATCTGTATCGAAGTACACAAATGTCCGGAATTTATCCATACAATTTAAAAAAAAGTTCTCGGTCCGAGGAGGTTAATACTACCTTGCTCTATTCCCTTTTATACATTGGTCTACTCACATTCCTGGTCCTGGGTCTATTTCCGTTAAGCACTTGGTAGTCAAGTGGTTAACGCGCTAGTCTTGTAAACCAGGTAGCTTAGGGATCCGTTGGTTCGAATACCACCCAGTGCATGAATCTTTCCTCATTTATTTGAGTTTGTGACCACATAATAATAAGACTCTGAGGGTTAGGTGGTAGAAAATAAATGCTTTGAGCATTAACCTCGCCTGGTGGTTACCTTCCACTTAAAAGTGTTATTATTATTATATGACTATGATGTCAGGGCACTTCAGTCCATTCAAGTGTCTCACATCTCCAAGAGCCTGTTCGAAGTGCTCAAATAATAGTTCATTTATCACTTATAATTTTTTTGGTAGCTATTCAATGGGGTCCCTCTATTAATACTTTACCTCAGTCATTATTTTTACTTAGGTGGTAGAAAATGCTTTGAGCATTAACCTCGCCTGGTGGTTACCTTCCACTTAAAAGTATTATTATTACTATTTCCGGTCACCTTCCACTTAAAAGTATTATTATTATTATTTCCGGTCACCTTCCACTTAAAAGTATTGTTATTATTATTATTTCCGGTCACCTTCCACTTAAAAGTATTGTTATTATTATTTCCGGTCACCTTCCACTTAAAAGTATTATTATTATTATTTCCGGTCACCTTCCACTTAAAAGTATTGTTATTATTATTATTTCCGGTCACCTTCCACTTAAAAGTATTATTATTATTATTTCCGGTCACCTTCCACTTAAAAGTATTATTATTATTATTTCCGGTCACCTTCCACTTAAAAGTATTGTTATTATTATTTTTTCCGGTCACCTTCCACTTAAAAGTATTGTTATTATTATTTCCGGTCACCTTCCACTTAAAAGTATTGTTATTATTATTATTTCCGGTCACCTTCCACTTAAAAGTATTGTTATTATTATTTCCGGTCACCTTCCACTTAAAAGTATTATTATTATTATTTCCGGTCACCTTCCACTTAAAAGTATTGTTATTATTATTATTTCCGGTCACCTTCCACTTAAAAGTATTATTATTATTATTTCCGGTCACCTTCCACTTAAAAGTATTATTATCATTATTTCCGGTCACCTTCCACTTAAAAGTATTATTATTATTATTTCCGGTCACCTTCCACTTAAAAGTATTATTATTATTATTTCCGGTCACCTTCCACTTAAAAGTATTATTATTATTATTTCCGGTCAACTTCCACTTAAAAGTATTATTATTATTATTTCCGGTCACCTTCCACTTAAAAGTATTATTATTATTATTTCCGGTCACCTTCCACTTAAAAGTATTATTATTATTATTTCCGGTCACCTTCCACTTAAAAGTATTGTTATTATTATTATTTCCGGTCACCTTCCACTTAAAAGTATTATTATTATTATTATTTCCGGTCACCTTCCACTTAAAAGTATTGTTATTATTATTTCCGGTCACCTTCCACTTAAAAGTATTGTTATTATTATTTCCGGTCACCTTCCACTTAAAAGTATTATTATTTCCGGTCACCTTCCACTTAAAAGTATTATTATTTCCGGTCACCTTCCACTTAAAAGTATTATTATTTCCCAGACGTGGACGAGTGCCAGATCCCCGGCTTCTGCTCCCAGCTCTGCACCAACGAGAAGGGCGGCTACAAGTGCGAGTGCATCTCCGGCTACATCAAGGACCCCCACCACCCCGCCCACTGCAAGGCGAGCGAGGGCCACGCCTCGCTGCTCTTCGCGCGGAGGCACGACATCCGCAAGATCTCGCTGGACCATCACGAGATGACCGCCATCGTGAACAACACCAAGTCCGCCACCGCCATCGACTTCGTGTTCCGCACCGGCATGATCTTCTGGAGCGATATATTCGAGATGAAAATCTACAAGTGAGTATCAGTCAGTATAATCAGGAAAGTGAGAAGTTGTACTAGATGTACATGAATATCAGGACATACCTGGACAGTTGTTTCGAGCTTATTTGCTCTCATCAGCAGGTGATAGTTCTGAACCACATTGTTAATCCACTAACCTCTCTATTTTAATCAGTATAAACAGAGAAGTGAGAAGTTGTTGGTTAAATTAGACCCATCTTTGTCGAATCTTATAACTAATAATTCGCACAGGTTTCGTTTACAAAATATTGCGACTGCATTTATGTAGATGTATTGGAAAACAGATTCTTTACAGGCATTGGTTAGACCCATCTTTGTCGAATCTTATAACTAATAATTCGCACAGGTTTCGTTTTACAAAAAACTACGACTGCATTTATGTAGATGTACTGAAAAACAGATTCTTTACAGGCGCAGCCGGTGGTAAAATGTTTTGTATTGTTGCCACATAAGCCGGACTAAAATAGGATTAATAGAGTCGCTCTTTCAGCATCTATAGAGTTTGAGTTTGTTTACCAATCATACTAATTATACATTAATTATTCTAGAAATGTGTGATAATTTTCATTGTGTACAAGATAGGACTTGAGAGAATCCTCTCTTTTTCTTTTTGTCTGGTGTTGCTGCAGTTCCGCAGCTCCTTAGCACTGGCCGCGCCTGTACTAATTATTCAGTTCTCAGAGCTCGAGACATCCTAGTGAGGTTCGTCAGCTGTACACAACTCAGAGAACCATTTCTTCCTCTTTTTAATGATAATGTATGTTAGGTAATGTGTGTAATTGCTTCATACTATTTTAAGGTTTGAACTGACTTCAATTGTTGGATCAATAAGGCGGCGAACTTGTAATTTAGAAATCGGTGGTTTGAGTCTACTATGGAAATTATTTAGTAAGGCGAGTTTGAGTCATAGTGATCAACGAACTTTCTTGACCGAACTCGGTAGCTTGATCGATAAGGCGGCGGACTTGTTACCTGGAGGTCGGTGGTTCAAGTCCTGCTTTCAGCGTAGATTTAGGGCGAATTTAATAGACAAATTCTATAACTCAAGTAATTTCTAAGCGTCGGTTTTCCCTACCTTACACAGTGTGCAATCCGTGACTTAGCGCCACAGAGATATTACACAAACGTCTATTAATTCCGCCCTTAGTAAAGCGAGTTTGAATAGGTGTTTATTTATTTACACTTTATTGATAGGACATATTATATACAATACAAATAATTACAAATTAAAATACAATAAAATAGAAGAAAAAAAATAAAGAAAAAAATAAATAAATATATACAAATATATGTCCAGGTCCTAACTAAAGGGCGGGGTTATTGCCTTAGGCAATCTCTTCCACCCAACCCTTTCTTCCACCCAACATCACGAAAGTGATTAACACAAATACGACAACAGTGATAGTGTTGAACGCACTGCTTGTGTTCCCAGGGCGCCTATAGACGAGGGCTCCGAGAGAACAGTTGTGATAGAGCACGACCGGACGTCTGCAGACGGCTTGGCGGTGGACTGGATCTACTCCCACATCTACTGGACAGACTCAAGCAAGAACACCATCGAGCTGGCAAACTTTGAGGGCACCATGAGGAAGATTCTAGTCCGATCATATCTCGAAGAACCCAGGTCCTTGGTTGTCAATCCCATTGATGGGTGAGTTTTCTTGTCCTCCTCAGACCCCGCGTCGTATACACGACATAATTATGTATATACGACATTTGTACTTTAATGTGTTTTTTTAACGCTTTCGATCCCAGTGTCGTATATAAACGACATGGCCAAATGGCCATTTTGGACATGGGATTTCGGAATGACCATTTTTTTTTAAATACTTTGTCCCAATGAAAGCCACAGTTGACATGGCATCAAAAAATTCGACCATAAAATATGCTCGGGACTGAGGAGGTAAGTTTCATTATTATCTACTAGAATGCCATTTAATTATCAAACTATTACTATCATTATTAATACCTATTATTTATCAGTAAAGATGTACATATGTATGTAACTATGCATACAAATATTGATTACAAAGAAATGGATATAATTTTGAAAATAATAATTTAATTATAGGAAAAAGAGACATTTGCACAAGGTATCTCAAGTCTTGGGCAACGAACCGTAACTAGTTATAGGACATGATAAAAGAAACATTTCTTCCCCAGGTGAATTTTGACATGAAAAAAAAAAAAAAGAAATAGGAAAATGAGCATACGAGTATATGTATATCTTGGTAAGTAAAGGGTAAATCCAAGATTTAACATCATTATTATGTCTGTCCTGGTAGCTCAGTGGTAAAGGCGGCACTCTGTGAATCCAGAGATACCAGAGGTCGTGGGTTCGAAACCCAGCCGAGACATGAGAAGTTATCCTCCCATTTGGGAATTTTACCACATAATAATATGTCTTGGGCTTACTGCTGGAATAATGGGACTTTAATAGTCCTAATCGGGCAGTATAAATAATTATGTCCTATAACCTCTTACCATTTACACCATTGACCTGAAACACCCTGTAAGTTATACAAGTGTATGTCCTAACTAAGAGGCGGGGCTATGGTAACCACTCCCTCTCTTCTCCTCAGGTGGATGTACTGGTCCGATTGGGGTGCCACGCCCAAAATCGAGCGCGCAGGCATGGATGGCTCTCATAGGAAAGTTGTCATTGTGCGGGACATCAAGTGGCCCAACGGTCTCACTCTAGACCTTGTGCAGGTAAACCAATTTCTCATTCTACCTTCTGACACCGCTCACTTTTAAAGTACACCAATATGGGAACTTCACGATTCGGCCCAAATCACCTGAGTAGACCTTTTCTATAGCATGATTCAGCCCCAAAAAAACACAACATGATTCGTCCCAAAACACACTATCAAGTTTTGATCCCACACAAAAAATCCCACTTTTATTCCAACCAATATTCAGATAAGGCAGTCTAAGAAAAGTCGAGGCGAGAAACGGCAAACGTGTGTACTAGAGACCTACAGATAACGAATTATGTAGTTTGTGATGTTACTACCGCTTTAAGGGGAAACCTGGGAAGTTGCTTGCGGCGAACATACGTATACAAATGCAGTATCTGACACGTTCTCACACTTCATCTCATGCATTGGTGGTGAAGGTGCTAGTCTTGTAATCCAGGTACCGGAAAGCACCCAATGCATGAGTTTAAACTCATTGATTTGAAAAGTTGACCACATAATAATAGCAACAAAAGTGCGGATATATGTCCTACAATAATATAATTATGTATAATTGTATATTGTATATGTTTTATGAATGTATATTTTACTTTAATTTTCATTGGTTTTGTATTCCTTTTTTTTTTCTTCTTTGTATTCTATCTTGTGTAAATTTTGTGTTTTGTGGTTCTCGAATTATAGACTTTTAAACATACACACACAAAGGATAAGTAGGTACCAAGAAGAATGAGAAAAGAAAGGGAAAAGGAACAATGAAAGAGAAATACAATAGGAAGTGAATAAAACGTAGAATGAGATTTTTTTAAATAACCCTCAGATGTTTTCAAATATGTACAATTGTACACCCATGTAACATTCTATGATCTTGATTTTTTTTTTTTTTAATGATACTGTCTACAGGTCTACACATGCTGGCATAGCAGGATAACTACGCCAACATGCAATAAATGTTTTTGTTATGGTTGTGAAATAAAAAATGGGAAAAATTACATTACATTTTCTGTTCATCCCAGAAACGCCTATACTGGGTGGACGCGAAACTGAACGAGATCTCATCTTGCGACTACAACGGTGAGTCCAGACGTCTGATCCTGTACTCCCCCCGCGCCCTCGCCCACCCCTTCTCCATCAGCACATTCGAGGACTGGCTCTACTGGACCGACTGGAACCAGAAGACCATCTTCAAGGCCAACAAGTTCACGGGAGACAACCTGACAGCCATCACCGGTATCCACCAGGTAAGTACCCAACACCATCACCGGTATCCACCAGGTAAGTATCCAACACCATCACCGGTATCCACCAGGTAAGTACCCAACACCATCACCGGTATCCACCAGGTAAGTACCCAACACCATCACCGGTATCCACCAGGTAAGCACCCAACACCATCACCGGTATCCACCAGGTAAGTACCCAACACCATCACCGGTATCCACCAGGTAAGTACTTTAGTTAGCAATTATAAAAATTGCGAGTTAATGTAGCTAGTGTTCACTAGCCTGTTTCGGGGTGCGGCACCTGTTGTTAACTTATCCGCATTCCCCTCCTTAGGTAAATTGATAATAGTGGTTGCTATTTGCTATATGTGTCTACATAAAAAAAAAGAAAGGGTTCATTTGGTCGCCTATCTGTTCCTATCTAAGCTACTGTTGTAAAGGTCTTATATATATGTATCTCACTGCTGATAACATAACCACAGCAAGATACGTAAAAGTAGTGTCTTAAGTCATAAAAAAAAAAAAAAAAAAAAAACAAAAAAAAATAACCTCTCCTAATTAACCTATCTTTATGAAGTGCGTGAGTAAGTTAGTTTGTAGTTGTTTTGTCAAGTAGTAATGTTCTATGTTAGTGTGTAAGTAGGTAGTTGTGTCAGTTTTGACATGTAGGTATGTATGTTCAGTCAGTATAAATGGGCTTTTTGTGGGCTTTTTATTTTATATACCTTTTTATATATATATTTTATTTGTTTATTTATTTTTTTGCCTCTTTTGTGTGCAATATGCCTCTTTTTTGCCTCTTTTGATTTATGTGCGTTTCTCTTCTTTCTTTTTTGCCTCTTTTACGGGTACATGACTCTTTTATGGGTGTTTTACCTCTTTTGTGGGCTTTTTTTTTTAATATCACATATTTTTTTTTTTTAATATAAGATAAAAAAATTAAAATACTAGGGTCTGACCAAGAATGATACTATACTATAGATTAAATTGCTTTGGTAGCACTTGCTGAAAAATTCCTTACTAGAATGAAACGTTCCTATTTTTCCTACATATAAACCCCTCTCCTCTTTGTATATTGGGCATGTCATTATTCTGTGTGCTGGAGTATCTGGAACAGAGCATCTTTGGCAATCCGGGCTTGTAATTTTGTTGATTCTGTAGAGATGGATGTTGAACTCGCCATGTCCTGATAGCATACAGGTGAAGTCTCTGGTAAATGTCAAGTCATATTTTGCTCTGATGTGTACCGTGGGGAAAATGTCTTTGGTGCATTGTCCTTTTTGTGATAAAACCCAAGTTTCATTCCATAGATCTATTGTCTTTTGCCGTAGTTCTAATTTTAAAGACTGTTTGGTATACTCAGCTCCCATGTACACGACATTAAGGATGAGCAGATTCCGTACTTTCTGAAAGTCTCTAAAGTTGCTAATTCTTTGATGATATAGTAAATAGGTGGTTCAAAAGCTATTATTTGTGCCGCTTCATGGGAAATGGTTTTATAACCTTTAATAACGCTCAATAAACATGTTCTTTGAGCTGAGGCAACTGTTTTATTTAATTTTTTGATATCTAGTCTATGGCACCAGATATTACAGGCATAGGACATTATTGGGATGATTACTGATTTGTAAATTACGGATATTGCTTTCCCTGTATTCCAATTAAGCTTGAGATAGTGACGCATCGCAAAGAAGATGTTTTTTGATTTGTCCGCGATGTATTTTATGTGTTCATTAAAGCTGAGTTTTGTATCAATAATAACGCCAAGATATTTAAATTGGTCTACTTTTCCAATATGGTTTCCATTTATAAGGGTTCTAGGTTTTGTTTTCAGATTTCCAAAAACCATTAATTTAGTTTTGGATGTTGCTATTTCTTGTTTCGACTCTTGCATCCACTTCTCCAGTTTTTCTGTACATAAAAAAATATTTTCTTCTAATTCTTTCTTTGTATTGCCTCTTATTATTACAGCTACATCGTCTGCATACGCAATAATGTCTACATTTTCTGGGTATTGTTGGTCCAAGAGTGAGTCTATAACAAAGTTCCATATAACAGGCCCGCTACAGGATCCTTGGGGGCAGCCCCTCGTGAGGACTTTTGAGGTATCTTCATATAAAACCTCTCTATCTTCAAAGAAACTACTAAATAATTCCAATAGATTCTTTGGGACTTTTTTCTTCAACATTTGTGTAAGGGCATACTTCCAAGAGACATTTGAAAATGCTGAAGCGATATCGATGAAAATTACGACTGCATATTTTTCTTCTCTATTTTTTACTGTACTGACTACTCGTTCAATGGCTGCTACTGTATCTTTGCCTTTGACAAAACCGTACTGTCGGTCAGAAAAAGGCGAAGGTATAGCTTGGTATATTTTATTTAAAATGATTTTTTCCATGATTTTTCCCATGACATCGAGTAATGTTAGAGGACGGTAGGAATTGGGGTTACCAACATCTATTTTACCAGGCTTTTTTAAAATTATAAGGCATCCTTTTCTCCATATTTTTGGAAAGAATTTGGTGGTCCAGCATTTTTTGTACAATCTAAAGAACATATCTGGGAGAAATTTGAAAGCTTCTTGAATTATTTTGCCATTCAAGCCATCCGGTCCAGGGGCTTTATTAGTTTTTATGCTTAAGATGGCTTCTCCAATTTCATCATCGCTCAGTGCATTACTTAAGTCAGGACTGCCATTAGAATTTGTTATCACATTTTTTATTTCTTCAAAATCACTGCAGTCTCTGTCTTCTGAGGGAAGCAGGGCGTTCAGTAGAGCGTCCGTTGCTTCTTGTGTAGTGATGCATGAGGTACCATCAGGTCTCTTTACTTCCCTCTTTATTTCAACAGTTTTAAGTTTGCCGCGTATTAGTCTTTGAGCACTCCCCCATGGATCTTTCTGGAGGTCTGTCACGATGTAGTTTTCAAAAGATTTTATCTTGGCATTTTTTATCATCTTACAGTATTCTGATCTTTCTCTAGTATAGTTTTCGTAATAATTGTCTTTCTCATCTTCTTTACACCGCTGGAACAATTTCCTTAATTTCCTGACACGTCTTTTTCTTTCGTCAAGTCGCTGATCCCACCAGCGCGTCTTTTTTAGCCCTTCTTTGGATAATGGTATCGATTGTTTTGCTGATACTTGTACTATGGTTGTTATTTCTTTTGCAAGTTCTTCAGTATCTATTACTAGACTATTAATCTTGTTCCATTCTTTCCTTAAGCAATTTCCAAATTTTGTCCAATTAGCTGCCCCAACGTTGAATTTTTTCTTCAAGTCCTCACCAGGCATTACTACTTGCAATTCATATTGTATAAGATTATGATCACTAATGGTTACTTCATCTTCATTAATTTTCCAGTTTGTAATTCTACCAACCATGTTACCCGTCAGAAGAGTTAAATCGATGTTTGAGTTACTACCTGTTGTACTACAGAAAGTTGTAAATTCCGAGGGTGTGTTGACCAGATAAAGATTATTATCAATTATGAAATTTTCTAATTTTCTCCCTTCATTGTTAGTTAGTCTGTCATGCCACAGGGTAGAACGAGCGTTAAAGTCTGCGCCTATAATAATTTTTTTACCTGATAATTTTTTCAATAATTCGGTTAGCTCATGTACATGTTGATCAAAACCAATACTGGGTTTAAAATATCCACTAATTATATAAATATTTTCGTTAGTCAGGCTAACTAATATGACGGCAAAAAATTTGGTACAGAGTGAATCGACAGCCATAATTTTAATGTTTTTATTGAGTACTATTATTGCTGCAAATATTCGTTCTGCTGTTACTAAGTGGACTATTCTAGATGTAATATCAAAACCTGGGATTTTAGTACTAGTGCTGTGGTTGTAATTTTGATTGTATGGCTCTTGTAATAATAATAAATCAAATCTGTTCGAAGTGGCAAATTTATAAAGTTCTGATGTTGCTGCTTTACCATTTCCCATATTATATTGCCCAATCTTCAGTGTGGTGGTATTAAGACTCATAGTTTATGCTCTTTAGAGTTGCCATATATCTTCTTTTCCAGATTTCACAATGTTTATTATCCGATGCAATATGTTCTGTATTCGGTATACTAAATTTCTTGCATAGCGCACATTGTGGTTTGAAATCGGCTTTGGTTTTTTCTGGACAATCTTTGGAATCGTGGTCTTGGGAGCTACAGAAACGGCAGGTGGGTTTGTTGCTTGTGCACTTTTCTGCTACATGTCCAAATTCTTGGCATTTAAAGCACTGTAGGATGCTTATATGATCTTTTATTGGGCAAGCTGACCAGTCTAGATACAATTTACCTTTTTCTATAATTTTCTTTCGGTCATCATTATTGCACTCTATTATGGCGTGATAAGTGTCTTTGTTACGTGGTCCCATTTTACCAACTGTTCTCATAGTGTATCTATTAGTGTTTGGAACTTGGTTGCAGATTTCGTCCAAGATAGTATCAGTATCACATTCTGATGGTATATTGAATATGGCGATTCTCGGGTTACGCTTTCCCGGTAGTTTTGAAGTGACTCCTATTTGCCCTAGTGTATCCGCTGCCTGTAACTTCTTTGCGTCTTCCTCGTTTGCTAATTCAATGCAGATGCCAGCATTCCTCAACTCTCGCACTTTTTCCACACGTATACCCATTGTTGATGGTTTAATGGCTCTCATAACAGCTTGTTTAGTTAACAAGCTAGAATTCATTGTTTCCTTTTGGGTTTCGTCCGGGTATATCAGAACTGAAGGCTTGGCTTTAGGTATGACTGGTTTGTTAACCCCCGGTACTTTAACGGCTAAATTTTTTGAGGCAATGTTAGCGTAAGTTGTTTGGGGAGCTCCCCCATGGTACACATTTTCTTTTATGATCTTGACGTTCTTGTTTATTTCTTCTAGAATCTCCATACTTGTGGCTTCGCTTGCAACTCTTGTATAGACTGTATTGTACGCCAGAAACAGATGTTCCAGGATATTCCGAATGTTGGTTGTTTCTGCTATTATTTCTAGTTGTTGTGTATTTGTATTTTCAGGATCAGAATTGCATATGAGATCTTGAATTTTCAGCATAGACTCATTGGCTTGTTGTTGCAACTTGTGGAATTCCAAAGGGTCAGGTACATCTTGAATCACAGGGGATGTTACTTTTTTCCTCTTAGTGCCTCTGGTGGGGATGAAAGTGGGTTGGCTTGTGAGAGGAGTTCCGTCCACCTGCATTGGATTGACGGCCGCACCATCTCCAGGAGGAGTCTTAAACATTTCTTCTGAAAATCAAATATGCTGAGTACGAGACATCATAGCACACCGAGTAGGTATAGAATTTCAAAAATTATGTTTGGCAAGTACCCCTTATGTTATACGCCACTGATCGAATAAAAATTCTACGGGAGTGTTTGTTAGAAGTTTGAATGAATGAAATAGTACTTTAACTAGGTACACTCGGGTGGTGAACAAGGTGTATAGAATGAATTGCTACACTTTGTTAGCTCTGAGGGTTAGATGAACACGATATTAATCGTTAGCTTGTGCTGCTATCTAAGAGGCACCCTATAGGTGCTGAGCTTATCTTATCGCTAGATACTCACGGACCACTCGATCAAAAACTAAACCGACACGAATTATGAAAACTAATTGAGATATGTATGATAATTTTAATGTTTATTTTAATATTCACACAAATAATTATTTACAAAGATCACAATAATTAGGTAATTTTAATAAGAATTTTTTGTTGTTGATATCATAGTTAAAAAAAAATGCAGTTCTAGTTTTTAGACTGATAGTAAAAATTATGATAGCACTTCAAAAAAATAATACATTCTAAACCGTAAAAAAAAACTAAAAAGGGAAGTTGTTTTTATATATATTTACAAGTAAATATTATAACATCTTTAAAAAAAAAAAAAAATTACAGTTCTAATTTTAGACTGATGAAATGATAAAATTAACTTTATTAAATTATTTCAATATAATGTAAAACAATACGAAAAACTTATCGATCGTAACCCGATGACTCTCGGATGACGCTCCTACACTTAAAAAAAAAAAGTACTCAACAGGTAAGTACTCAACACCATCACCGGTATCCACCAGGTAAGTACCCAACACCATCACCGGTATCCACCAGGTAAGTACCCAACACCATCACCGGTATCCACCAGGTAAGTACCCAACACCATCACCGGTATCCACCAGGTAAGTACCCAACACCATCACCGGTATCCACCAGGTAAGTACCCACACCATCACAGGTATCCACCAGGTAAGTACCCAACACCATCACAGGTATCCACCAGGTAAGTACCCACACCATCACAGGTATCCACCAGGTAAGTACCCAACACCATCACCAGTATCCACCAGGTAAGTACCCAACACCATCACCAGTAAGTACCCAACACCATCACCGGTATCCACCAGGTAAGTACCCAACACCATCACCGGTATCCACCAGGTAAGTACCCAACACCATCACCGGTATCCACCAGGTAAGTACCCAACACCATCACTGGTATCCACCAGGTAAGTACCCAACACCAACACCATCACCGGTATCCACCAGGTAAGTACCCAACACCATCACCAGGTAAGTACCCAACACCATCACCAGGTAAGTACCCAACACCATCACTGGTATCCACCAGGTAAGTACCCAACACCATCACCAGTATCCACCAGGTAAGTACCCAACACCATCACTGGTATCCACCAGGTAAGTACCCAACACCATCACCGGTATCCACCAGGTAAGTACCCAACACCATCACCGGTATCCACCAGGTAAGTACCCAACACCAAGGTCATTCGAGATCGGGGCTTTACTCTCCATTGGCTGGAAACTCTTAACCTCCTGAGATCTGAGTGTTTTTATTTTCTTTTTACTGGATATAGACCGAACGTTTTAATTGTAGAACATTGAGTTTTACTTCATACAGACCTGAAGGTTAGAATTTTTTCCATGCATATAGACCGAGCGTTCTACTCCTAGAACATTATTTTGAACATGTTCAGTAAAAAAATTAAAGACACTCAGGTTTATATTGAGGAGATTTCAATGTTCTACCAGTAGAACTTCAGGTCTCAGGAGGTTAAACAAGCTCTTCTTTTTTCAGGCCTATGTAGGGTCCAAGGCAGTCCCCAAATATCCAATTTCAATATTGTTTTCTAAAGGTATCATATTTTTTAATATTAAAAGAAAAAGCACGGGGCCCGTTAAAATCGACCACATATAGGTAGATCTCTGTCTATTACCCTGCGGTTCTTTACATAGTATAAATAACTCGTTTTTGAAAAGAATAATATTGACAAAGAGCTGTAGTGATTATCGCCTGAGGTAATCTTTGCCATCAATCCCATAAAGAGTCTTCTGAGTGCTCAGTGATCGGCTTTCGTCACTTTCGTGATGTCACAACTACTCGAACTCAAGCTGCTAATTTTTTTTACTGAACTTGGGACTCGAACCACCAACTTTAAGATCAAACTACTGAGGTTGGTGGTTTCTTATCTTATACTTTCTATTCTACATTAGTCTCTGTCATTCTATTCTACATTATTTTATTCCTTTCTATCCTACATTATTCTATTCCTTTCTATCCTACATTATTATATTCCTTTTTTTTAATAGTTTAGTTTATTTATTTATTTTCTCTATAAAGAAACATTTATACAAAGGTACTTCTCCTAAGCTTTGAAGAGCTTCTACATTATTACATTCTACATACATTACTCTATTCCTTTCTATCCTACGTTATTCTATTCCTTTCTATCCTACATTATTCTATTCCTTTCTATGCTACACTAGCGGGCTATCGCCCGCTTTGCGGGCCGAGGCATGGCCGTGAAAGCAAAAAATCCTTCTTCGCCAATGGCAGGTGTTGTAGTGGGAGTTTCGAAAAATCCCGTCTTATTGCACATCTAGACTATAAGACAAAGCTACCTACCAAATTTCAGCTCGCTAGGTATTACGGTTTGGGCTGTAGAGCGATGATCAGTCAGTCAGTGACTTTGACATTTATATATTAAGATTATTCTATTCTGTTCCATTCTCCTCGACAGCTGCAGACCCCGATGGTGCTGCACGTGTATCACCCGTACCGCCAGCCCGACGGCACCAACCACTGCGCCGCCGTCAACGGGCACTGCTCCCACCTGTGTCTGCCCGCCCCCCAGATCAACGCCCACTCCCCCAAGATATCTTGCGCCTGTCCTGACGGGCTCAAGCTGCTGCCGGACAGACTGATGTGCGCCGACGCTGGTAAGTCGGACGGGGTTGGGTGGAAGAGAATGGCGCAAGCTCAACCTAGATCCTATCCTTGGTCACTTCTTATTTGTAATTTTGTAATTTGTAAATATTTGGCATCTTTATTTATTAAATAACACATAGACAGCATACAAGTAGACACATTTAGAAATATAAGGGTTGGGTGGAAGAGATTGCCTAAGGCAATAACCCCGCCCTTTAGTTAGGACATATATTATGTATATATTTATTTATTTTTTTCTTCTATTATATTGTATATTGTATTTTCATTTGTAATTATTTGTATTGTAGGTATATAATATGTCCTATTACCTAATAAAGTGTAAATAAATAAATAAATAGATACCATGGGTTCCAAGTTCTAACTTATGATAGATAATATACAATAAAAGATTGAACAAATGTGAAAATTAGGATCTATTTATTATTATGTGCCTATAATGTAGCCAATTCTAACAATATTACTATTCTATTCTAACAATATTACAGTCGAACCTGGTAAAACAGGAATTCAAGGGACCGGCAATTTTCCTGCTTATAGAAGAGGTTTGAAAAAGTTTTTTGAAGCGGGATACCTGTGCTACGAGTTTTTTTACAATTTATCTAGGTTTCCTGCTTACGCATTACACAAGTCCTGTTTGTCCAGGTTTGACTGTATGGTTACTATATTCTCTGTTAAAAAACTATGTAGTTTACCAATTTAAATAGTATAAAATTAAAAATTGACTAGTTTCTAGCATGACGTACTTACCTTGGTAAGCTTTGATAGTTAAAGTAATCAAGGCGCTAGTCAGGTGATCCAGGTAGCATTGGGATCCGTTGTTTTGGATCTCTCCTATTGCATTTTTTTACCATTTATTGGAATATGTGACCACATTCTAGTATCACTTTCAAGGTCAGGTGGTTAACCTCGAATGCCTAAAGTGTTTGCAATTACTTCGCCTAGTAGTTACCTTGGCATTTAGCCTGAAGGGTTTATTTTTATTATGAAATTCTCTAAAAATCAGTGAAAGATAAGAAAATAAATATAAAACGGGCCCCAAACTCTATTTGGGACCGAAGATGATAATAAAATTGGTAATCTAAATTCTATGGTTATACTGTCAAGTTTATTTATTATTGTACTTATTTTCAGATTTTTAAACAGGTAGCTACTTAACAGTAATTAAATAACAAAAGTAAATCTACCACATCTTTTTTTTCCCTTCTAAATTCTATTATTATTATTACTATTCATTTTTAGTAAAATGTTTTTATTGCTAAAGCATGTTTTTATTTATTTATTATTACTTGTTCAAATCTATTTTTCAAAATTCCTTTAATTTATCTTGGATTTTCAATTTGCAACCATTTTATTTTTTACAGCCAAGTTTGCTCGACGCTTGTTCTTATTATTTTGTTTTTCCCTTTCCCGTATTTTAGTTTCAAATAAAACGAACAGTTCTACCTTGGACCTGGAAGGACCGTTTACAGTACAGATTACGACACTGGGGCCCAACAGTAATCACGGCGATCATCAGGGCGGCGCCGGCGTAGAGAATGTGACCGAACCTTTGGTAGACGGCGATCTGGAGCGTGAGTAGCCACATCACCTTGGGGTCATGTCATGTACTGTAACGTAGAAATTCTAAGAAGGTCTGATTTACAAACGAAAATACCTACGAATTATGTTTAGCGTAAGTATAGCATGCTCGTTTTGTTTTTTTTCCTTGGCGAAACTCCAAATCGTTTGTAATTTGATTTCTACTGAACCGATTTAGCCGAAATTTTGTTTGGTGACTCGGGAGAATCGAACAAGCTGATTCGTAATACTGAATTAATATGCAAATTAATGTGTCTAAATTTTCTGCTTGCATTTCTACAGATGACTCATCCAATCCGAACAAAATCAACATTGTTGAACCAGAACACGATGGTATGGTCGCATTTGTTGTGATTCTAGTGTGCACCATCATCCTGCTCCTGTCTGGCCTGGTGAGTATACTTACCCTGCCAATGTAACAAGAATAACGCATTAATTATATTGCCTGACTAGGTATGGGTTGCATAGTCACTAACAGACTGATTAGGCACGGCATCAGCCATTAATTCATTGTGCATAAAGGGTTTTTTTTTTTAATAAAATAGTTCTTTTTATTTGTACAATAATAATATTTCTTAATATTATCTCCTAAGCTTATGCAAACTTCTGAGGAGATTGATTGATTAAATCTGTTCATTAGCAACTATGCACTTGGACCTAGGACTAATAAGTCCCATTATTCCAGTAGTAAGCCCAAGACGTATTATTATATGGTTAAAATCTCAAATGGAAGGATAACTTATATTTTGGCTGGGTTTCGAACCCGCAATCTCTGGATCACCAGGCCAAGTCCTTCACCACGGAGCTGCCGGGAAAGAAGATTCTCTACATACAGAATGTAAATTAATGTATGGACGATAATTCAGGAGCATGTCCTGGGTATAATTAATGTGGAACTCACTCCCATGAATAATCCCAGGAGCTTTTCAAGTCGAAAAAATAAGTGTTATCTTGCTCTTACACTTGAACTGCCTAATGTATTGTGTTCATTTTTTGGGTGCTTTCATATCTCGATGATTCCATTAGTCTAACACGATTTGAATTTTGATAAAGTTTTCAGGGGCGTCTATACGGGTTCTGTATTGGAAAAAAAATGAATACGACCTGAATTGTATCCAGGAATATCCTCCTGGATTATCGTCCATACATTTATTTACACCATGTATATTGTATAGCGCAGGTCAAAAAGACTTTCTATCAGCCGTTCTTTATTATATTTTTTTTTAAGTGCAATACAAAACAGATGTTTGTCAATGACAATGAAATTTGACATACACCCAAAGACATTATAATACACTGTTAAGAAGGTGAAGAATGATAATCAAATAAAATTAATAATGAGTGAAATACAATTTATATAAATTAAAGAATTTCATTACGACATTCTAACTAAAAACAATTAGAGAAGTTAAACCAATGTTAATTCTTTCATCACACCAGAAAATTTCATTATGTTTTATTATAAATTGGTTTTGTAGGGATGTAGACAGGTTGAATAATCATGTAACTTTGTGTTCCTCAGATCTGCCTGATAGTGTACCGCCACTACCTGCACCGCACGAGCGCCAACATGAATTTCGACAACCCTGTATACAGGAAGACCACAGAGGACCAGTTTGCTCTCGAGAAGAACCAGTACAATCCGGCCAGGATATATCCCACCAGTATAAGCGATGAGGTGAGTAAATAATAATAATATTTATTTATTATATTTTTTTGTACAAATTATACATTATTGTACGTGTACAACGTCAAGGGTACTTAAAATTAAATATAATATATATATATATATAAAAATAATAATAGGTGTATGCATGTACATTTTACACCATATGGCATGTATACAAAGTCACTTAAAACTAAAACTAAAATTAACACTTAAAATAAGAGGAAATAAGTAAGTAAAAAAAAGTAAAGTACATTACACTGTGCATAAAAAAAAATAAAAAAATAAAAAAACTACCTTAAGTTAAGCAACCTCGTGGTGCTTGCTATTCTCAGGTCAACCCAGGCTGGGTGAGGTGAATGTGGGTAGCTGGTTTGTGTGATTCTAGCGAATAAAGGGTACGTTGAGAAAAAAAAAAATGCTTTTCAATTTTTACTACGCCCGTAACAGATTTTCTTAGTTTTTTTTTTTTTTTTTTTTTTTTGTAACTTTTTTTTTTGATACCAAAATGGGTAGAAAGCACTTTTGTTTTTTTCGATTAGTCGCATTTAGATATCTTCGGAGGAATAGGTTCATGAGAAAAAAATGTTGGGTACTTTTTTTAACATTTTGTTACTTTTGTTGCATTATACTTACGTAGGTAATTTATAATTTTTTATTCTAAGGAAACTGTGTCTCTTTTTTTCCTGCACACATGGATACAGTTCTTGAATGACATGTTAATCAGTCCGTATGTAAGTATTTGGTATTTATTTTTACTGTATAAATATACAAACATGTTTGAACTCTATGGCTTGTACACAATTTCACAGAAAAGAAGAATTCTCAACTTTTAAGAGATAACAATGAACCCATTCTTCTTACCAAAAAAAGTCAGGTGGAGACTTGTTTTTTTATTATTTATTTTTTCTTTCTTTTCTCTGCTTCTTATTTATGTACTATATTCTTAGAGGTCAAAATGGAAGAAAACGAGAAAAAATACTTAATAGAATTATATGAAATTGATTTTATCTGGTAGATAACTTTGATAGGTATGTATTAATGTTTGAAAATAATTTTGAGCATGTGGCCGTATTAACTGGCACTGGCATGTACTTGTGATCCAATGACATAGGGCCAAATGTTTAAATAAGATTACAACGAGAAAAGACCGTCCCTTTAACGAGGTATTTTGTTTGGAGCCCTGTGATGGGTGCAACTAGTGTTTTAGTGGAAACTTACCCCCAATGTCATTGTTGCCCAAGGAAATACATCCTGAACTTCATCAGTAGTTACTCATTTCATAGTGTATAGAGTCCATTAAGTTTGAACAAGTAGAAAATACAAGCAAGTAGGATGAGCTGTTTTGGATATGTCAGGGAAGAGATGAAAACTATGTGAATAGGAGAATTTGATGAAAAAGGTGGTATAAGAAAGAGAGGGAAACAAAAATGAAAAAGACCTGAAACAGAAAAACTGGAGAAAAGAAGACGTGCTTAATAGAATGATATGGATTTTTGTTATAGTCCCTTCTCTTGTAGTTTATATAGTGCATAAGTTTAAAAGCTACAATTCTTATTTTGTTTCATATGAGAATACCTAATCCTTATAATCCTATCTTTGTTATTGACATTGTAAATATGGCGATTCTCGCAAATATACTCCCGTACACCAGGTATTTATTTAAATTTGTAGATTTTAGTCATACGAGTGTTACATGTTTTACGTGAAAGAAATCATACGCTAAAGACATATTCCCTTGTGTTACATGTTTTACGTGAAAGAAATCATACGCTAAAGACATATTCCCTTGTGTTACATGTTTTACGTGAAAGAAATCATACGCTAAAGACATTTTCCTGTTCTGGTAGCTCAGTGGTAAAGGCGGCACTCTGTGAATCCAGAGTTTCCAGAGGTCGTGGGTTCGAAACCCAACCAGGACATGACAAGTTATCCTCCCATTTGGGATTTTTACCACATAATAATATGTCTTCGGCTTACTGCTGGAATAATGGGGATTTTAGTAGTATTTATCGGGCAGTATAAATAAGGGATTATTTTTATAATTTAATTATTATTATTCCCTGATTTGGTTCCACAGACACATGAGCCCCTGAACAGCCCAGGCACGAACGAGTACGTATAAAATACATGTGAGACACATGTACAGGCAGCTCATTACCAAGTTTACCTAGTCAACGCCAAATTATCAAATGAAACGAGACGGAGAGGACACCCTGTATGCAGCTTCCCTATGTTAAACATGAAGAGATTTATTTATTTTTATTTTATAAAATAAAATTTAACAGGACGAAACCTTGATGTTTAGTTCTTGTAAGAATGTAGTTTTAAGTACTAGTACATTACACTCAGATGTATACTGATACGCTCAAAAGAAACAATAGATTGTTAACTTGTTAAGCCCTTTCTATTAATAAATATTGCGAAAAAATACTATTTACAACAATAACAAGAAAGGTTTAGAATAAATGATACTCAGGATTACAATAGGTCTTCATGTTTCCTATTTAATTTTTATAGAACCAAAATCATGAAAAAAAGACAGTGTACCTACTTATTAATCTAGATTATTAAATAAATACTAAATTTCGTACATTTAGAAACATGAATTGTATTTGCAAATACATCAATGATGGGTCTTCAAAATAATGTACGAATCTAAGCATCCTGCTAAGATCCAAACGGACTTGTGTGATTTTAATGTGTTCAGTCCTCTCTCAACTTTTGTTTAAAATTACGATATTTATATTAGTGGTTTTGTTGTTCTTAGTGTAATGATAAATATGCGAGTGGGTAGCGCTCTCAGCTTGCATACAGGTGACCCGGGTTCGATTCCCTGTGGAGTCGGATTTTACGGGGTCTACGTACCTCGCGAGAAAAAAATGAGCTATTTGCATGGATAGCGAGCGACCAGTGGCGACATTACGAGAAGGAATGAGTTACTTGGTCAAAATATGTCATTAGGAGTCCCGTAATGCTGTGCTACCCACTAAAGTTGTGACCTGAGAACACAGAAAAGACAAACACATACATAGCGTATTTTTAACAGTAAAATAGGATAGACTTTCGCATTCCCGAATGGATAATGCGTTGGTTAGGCTGAGATGAAGCGAGCTCACCCAGATATACTGGGATTCTCAGTGCTAGTTTTGATCATTCCTTTTCATTTAGAATAATATTAAGTATTTCCATTTGATTCTGAGGTGATAACCAATCGTTTTGTATTGAATTGAATCCACAGTTTCATTTTGATGGACAGCTAAAGCAAAGACATGGACCTACATAGGTAGTAGGTAGAAATGCTTTTATGGTTTTGTATTGGATTTAATATTTCCTAAAAAGAAACTTATCCGGAGGAAAATTATAGCTCACCTATTACATAACCGTGTTTACAATCTCTAGACTGACATCAGTAGCTCGATCGATAAGGCGAGTACTAGTACTAAATATTACAGGCCAACAGGACAGATGCATGAGTTTTTTTCATTCGCTAATTATCTGAATAGACATTCATTTATATCTTAACGTGGAGATTTGCATAACATTTGCATTTGTAAACCGTGCGAAGTTAATGCCTTAGGCTTATCGCATTGATGTTGAAAGGCTCAGGCACGGGTACTCGTGTTTGTGCTGCTCTCAAAATCATTAATGTCTATGATACAGACATGTCATGATGATAAAAAATCCTCATATTGACTTATAATCAACGGAGCTCTAATATGGCACAGAATCTTTTTTTTTTTAATGAATATTTATTTAAAGAGAGGTCTGTAACTTTCAGAGTCCTTACCCCTGGCCCAGAGTCTCCTTATGGTATTAAAAAAGGATTTTTAAAATTTCCATATAGGAGAGCCATGGAAAAAATACCAGAACAGCGACAATTTGCCGATTTCAGCTAGTTATTATATAAAATAAGTTACTAATTGAATGTTGGAGTAAGAAACTTTGGGTTCATAGTCAATAACGTTTTTATTCTTTTGAATACTCGTGTATGTAAATGTTTTACGTAAATGTTCTTTATATTTGTTTGGTATTTTTTTTGTATGAACAATTTAATTTGATTTTCATTTATTTTCAAAAATAAAAACTAGATAAATGCTTTTCAATTATTACTATGTAGCTACCTATGTTATACTCGGTGCCGAATTTCACCATGTTTCTTTAGTTTTTATTTTGGGTTTTTTTTATGAAATAGAAAAAAAAAGAAATACTTGAGTGTCTGGATTTGTCTTCAAATGAAAGTTTTCAAAGAACTGATGCCATTGAAAGGCGTCGAACAGTTGCAAAACGACCGTATGATGTTACCTTGGGTTGGGAAAACACCAAGTTTGTTTTTAGATAAGCTATTGCCTAATATTTTTCCCTCTCTTCAAATCTAATGAATCACCTATGTTATTTGCAAAACGAACCGACCTCAGTAACTTGAGCGATAAGGCGGCGGTAGCGTCGCCTGGAGGTCGTTGGTTCGAGTTACCAAGGTTTTTAGTTTAGTAAGGAGTTTTGAGTAATTGTGACTTCACGATTGTGATTAAACCATGATAACTTTTTTTTCTCAAAAGATAGACAAAAAACGACAGGAGAGAGAACTTTTTGACAAAAACTTGACTTTAAACGCATCATGTACTTTTTTGTTTTTTATTCATAATATAGTTTTGTATGTAATTTTGTTTTTTGTTAAAATTTTAAGCCAATTGTTTTTGTATCTATTTTTTCTATTTTCTCATTGACGTTTTCGTCATACAGGGTGGACCAAAAGTCTAGCAAGCGCTCCGGGTGCTCTCATGAAGTAAGTAAAATCACATTCTAACTGTCACACCCTAAAGTGTGATATGAATTTGGGGGAAAATTAGAAGTACCATTGTTGAGCCTGTAGCACGCTACAGTGTAACTGGAGAAATTCAACATTAAATATACTTTGGTGGATAAGCCTTGGCACGCAACAAAGGAGAAGCCCACTTGCGACAATTTTTTGAGCCCACGCTGTATATTAGACTATTGCTATACCTACCTACTTATTATATATTATGTATTTGTATAAAATAGAACAGGTTACTATAATTTTAGTACAATTCGCTGTTTTGTTTCTTGCTGATCAATTCATTCTGAGTTGCGAATCTCTTCAAGTAAATCTCAATTCAATTAATTTCATTTATATTTGCAAGGTACAATAAAATGAATTTTATGTGTTACTTAACCACCATCAGTACCGTGCACAACTAGACCCGAGGCTACAATGCCGGGCCCCTAATATTTCCCCTGATGTGTGCTCGGGCCGGGGCCCTGAGGATCCTGAACCCTGAGATTTCTGTCTCGCCTGCTCTACACTGTGAGGTGCCCTGAACACACAATACAAACTACACATTATTTTAAATAAGAAATATAAAAAAGTAAATATACGAGTATAGATATGTAGAGTAAAATTAAGGAGAAAAAAATATAGCTCACCTATTTAAATACTACCTATTTAGAATCTCTTTACATTATCATAATTGACTCATTCATAACATGTGTAACTTTAGGTCGTAGCTAATTAAAAAAAAATAATAGAGTACCAACTTAAAACTCAAATTTAAACAGTTATAAATGTCACAAATACCTCAGTTATCAAATAAAATACCAGAGTGATCAAGGAAAGACCGAACCGAAATCTAGAAAAACACCGAGAGTGCATTGAAACGCAATCTCAACAAAAAAAAATAATTTCACTTGCACAATACATGCTTATTCATATTAATCGTAAAAAAGCTCATACCTAAACTTACTGTATATTTAATATTATTTAACTACTTCTTTCAAAGCTTCAAAAAACAGTACACCTAGATTTTTATGGTCAATGAATATACATTTATATGTATAGTATTTATACCTGTCTACGATTAGTTGTGCCAAATATAAGCAACCTTGTGCCAAATATTCCTAACAATAATTTTATATTCCTACTTAATAATATCATTTCATTTTATTGCTTCAATTTTAGCAACAAAAAAATTAGAGTTAATTTTACCAGAGAAGATTTGACATGGAAGTTGAACTTCACCCATGTATTCTTTTAATTGTAAGGAATCTTTGAGAATTCAATTTTCCGTCAATAAAACTCTTTTCTATGGAAATTTCATGTAAATAGATCTTAAATACATTTAAAATTTTGCACAGTTTTATTTTCAGCACAAAATTCAAGTAATTTTTCCATAGCTATATTTTGTACTTCTGTTTTGTCATCACTGATATGTTTGTTTCGTCCGCATGTAAAAATACTACAATCCCTCCTGAAATTTTTATGTAATAAAAGAATAATTGAATACATACTCGTAAATATTATGTATTTTTTCTCATGATAATAATTTTGGGTCCGTCAGATAGGCACAGATATCTTATCTCACGGTGGAGGAAGTATATGGACGTCCAGATCCAATGTCCAGCCTATTGTCCTCTACAATAATTCTTTTTTTGGACTGTCCCGGTAGCTCAGAGGTCAAGGCGTCGGTCTGGGCCACATTCCAGAAAGCACTTTCAACCGTCAAATTTTGTTCTAACAACCCAATCAGAAGTGTTGTTTACCCTAGGTAACCCAATCAGAATTGTTGTTTACCCAAATAATCAGAGTGCAGTTGAAAATTGGGTATTATGAGAGTGAGAAAGTTTTTTGGAACGTGGCCCTTTTTCGTGAGGAAAAATTATACCTCGTGAGGAAAATTATTAGCTACTGGTAGCAACAATATAAGAAAGCAATGGGTTCCTCAGGTACATGATGTAATATGTGACTTGTAATGTGCAATGCTGTGCGACCCACTAAATTTGTGACATACTAACTTTTAAAAAAAACCCGACACAATTACACCATACGTCAATTACGTCACATACAATTATACGTACATAAGTAGGGGAGACCGCTGATGTTCGGGACACTGACATGTTAGGGACATGCTTGTTTCCTCTGGTTTGATGAGCACAGTAGGCCTGTGCGTCGAATTACACCATCACAATTCAACACCGCTTTATTTCCGGTTGAGATTCGAAGGATAGGGGTTCGGCTTTTTCAGGTAAGACATTTTTTATGTTTTCGATGGTGCAAAGTTTTTTTTTTGCATCCAAGTTTTTTATTTTTGTATTTTCTACTTTTATTCGCATGTGTTTAGAAACTTATAAAATGAGTTTAAAATATTCTTGTGGTGCTTTAGCGTATAGTGATTCATTTTAAAAGATATTTATTCAATACAAAAATTGTTTTATGACGTGATGGGTAGTGAATCTATGTTAGGGACACTATGTTAGGGACAGCAAGGAAAGTGTCCCTAACATCTCCAATCGAAATTGAGCAGATGTTCTTGTCAAGTTTTTAATCACTCGATGGTTTTTATCCAAAAACTTTAATATAGTGTGTCTTTTCATCGTTTCAGATAGACATCATCAAAATGCCTAATCGCCGGTATAAGATGAAGACACAGAGGATCTCAGTTTCTGTGGATGCATATTTGCATATATTATGTGTGTGATATCTGTTGTTAAACAGATCATATCTTGTTAAATTTTTGTTCTTTTTTAAGAAAAATCAGAGATATTATTTTACCAATTGATCTCTTATTATTTTGTTTTAAATTACAACTTTTTTTGGAAAAAAATAATTTTTGCCTTATCATTTATATTTCCTATCTAGAATAACAGGTCCCTAACATCGTGGACGGTGTCCCTAACAACACAGCTCCTACGATGTTAGGGACAAAAAAGTTAATGAGGGAAAATGGAAAAATCTCTTTTTCACTTATAGTTAAATTATATTATGTGTTTCCTAAACGTGAAAAACTAAATTTTAGATCTATGGTATTTACTTTCAACAAGAAATCTTTGAAGGAAAAAATTATAAAAATCCTAAGAAAAAATCGTCCCTAACATCAGCGGTCTCCCCTATGTATGTCATCAGCCACACAATACGTCACATACAATTATACGTACGTACACGTATGTCATCAGCCACACCACTGAGTTGTTGTAACTTGTCATTCGTTTAATTTATTCTTTGGTATTCAGGTCAATACAGGTCAGCTGGACGTTGCTTAATTCTGTCATGGAGAAATGATGTATACGGGTCATTTTCATTTATCTTGGGCAATTGGATTTTTTCAAGTCATGAACGTTACCTTTTTCCTTAACAATTTTTTAGGCTCAGAAGACTAAGACAAATACCTTTGAGTAAAAGCTTTCATTTAGAATATTTCTAGCAGCTACCTCTTCACACAAAATTACAAAAACTTATCGTACCAGGTAACTTTCATGCCCACGGGTAACGTTCATGACGGTAACGTTCATGAGTAACACGCCACTAAAACAACCTTTTCTCAATAAAAGAATATTCACTTTACAAAAAAAAATATTTGATTGGAAAGAGGACATGCAGAAGAATTAAAGAAATACATTATATATTAAAGAATCATTACAATTTATTTAAAAAACCGCGTAACGTTCTTGACAAAAAAAATTAGACCCACCATAGTCCCTCATTGTACTGCATCCAACATCCAACTGACAGGAAATTTCAAAACAAAAACAACGTCATCTGTAAGAAGCAAAATGGCGGCAGCTGCTAGCTTCTCATTCTAAGGGTTTTTCAAAATGGTTTACATTTTTTTGGGGGTAACATTCATGACGGAGATTTTTTTTTCTTCGTAGGGACACAACTTTACACGTCTGTAGAATGAGGTGAACATTATTATTTTTATGAAAACTAATAGTCACATTCTAAATAAACTGTATTTTTCTCATTTATATTGGATTTTGGTGAAAATAATGGGGAGAAATGCATTTTTTTCTATCAGACACAGTAAAATCTTAGACTAAGGGACACCTAAAATATCATGAACGTTACTTACATAACTGGCAATTTTGAGTCTCCACATTAGTTTAAAAGACAATTTATTATTGTAATTTATAAAAAAAATTGTTTCCTATGTGATCAAATAGATTTTAGTCATATATCCCTATTATTTTCACATTTATTAAAGGAGAAAGGTTGCGGACTTGATATGCCCAAGATAAATGAAAATGACCCACACACAACACTAGACTAAGAATTACAGAAGAAAGTAACAACACAAAGTAGTACATTTTCTTAAAGCTGTACATGTTGTTATTAGATTAAATTATACACATGAGATTATAATAAAACATCACTATTGCACAGATATAGATATTAAAATTTATTAGTAAATAACAAAGGTTCAGTCATAGAAAAAGAAGAATATGCATCTACTAAATCTTCGGTCCTCTGAGCTTCAGACATCCCAGGACAGCTAATTTGTCTCAGTAAGTCTTGTCAGCTGGGCTAGGAGCTGTCTGGAAATCTAAAGATTCAGTACCATAAAAGCATAGTACAATAGATAATTCATTTTGATGATAGGTAATGTATGGTACAAAGTAAAATTGTTTACATAAGGTGTACTACACATAGACCATTAAAATAATCAATCAGTCAATTTTAAGTGAAAAGTATTAATAAAGGTATCCAATTATTATACCTTTAACTTGAGTTTTTAATATTCACAAAAGTGCTTAATCAATAAAGTGTAGTACTTCTTACTACTGCTGTAACAACAGCTCTGCCAAAATGAAATTCACTACACCAAGAACATGCATTGGTGGTCGTAGTGACTAAGGCGCTAGTCTGGTGATCCAAGTAGCATAGGGATCCGTTGGTTCAAATCTCACCCAAAGCAAGCATTTCTTCAAAATTTTGAGACTAACCACATAAGAATGGTACCTTAAAAACTAAGAGAGTAGAAGTCAAAAGACTCCTAAACCATTACAAAAAAATGTACCAAAAAAACTGCTGGAAAAAGATTTTTCAGTCCTCATCGGGCAATATAAATAAGTGCCTTCTGTTGGACTCCTGCGAGCGGGCTTAAATGTTAGATCATTCATTCGAAGAGCTACCTCACTCAAGGTAGAATGTCAAGGGAGAGTTATTTAGTTGATAACATTAAAAACTATAACATGTTTATGAACATAGTTATTATATCACTATCAGTTGACATAAACATGGCTGAATATCTCAACACAAGTAAACGCAATGCGGGGCCAGTCGACCTATGTAGTGAACACTTACAGCCCGAATTAATGGAAGATGCTGAAGCAAAGACTTACTACACTGTTGTCATTGCCATGGTAACAGCCATCACATAACTGGAATCAGATTCTAAAGTAACAGTGTCCACCACAGCAGCGTTCATTAATTTGGACATATCAGTTCACACCACTGAGATCATATAACATAGAGGGAACCTTACCTATCTCGAGTTGAACAAATTTATGCGTCCAACTTTGAACAGCTGATGGTCCCTCTTTCAACAAATACCGGCTTCTGATTGGTTCAATTTATTTGAATTTTTTGTTCACCTCATGCAGTGGCGGGTATCTAAACATCCTTAATTTTCACGTCAGATACCAAATCTTATATTACTACATAATAAGTAGAAAATAAGGAAAGTAAAAGTGGCAGCAAAGAAAAAATTAACTGATAGGTATGTATGAATAAAGTTAAAATATTTTTTTTGAAGAATTAGGTAGTTTAGGTACCCACTCTTTCGCGAGAGAAAAACTACTACAACTCCGGCACTGATTTTGAAATCAGCTGATGGTCCCTCTTGGACGCAAATCTCGATACATCGAGTTCCCTGTCTGTCCCGGTAGCTCAGTGGTAAAGGCGGCACTCTGTGAATCCAGAGTTTCCAGATGTCGTGGGTTCAAAACCCAGCCGGGACATGACAAGTCATCCTTCCATTTGGGAATTTTACCACATAATAATACGTCTTGGGCTTACTGCTGGAATAATGGGTCTTAATAGTCCTAATCGGGCAGTATAAATAAGGCGATATTATTATTATTATTCCCTCTATGTTATATATGATCTCAGTGGTTCACACACACACGGCCACGGCTACCTGATGAGCTCAATGCCGCGTCAGTCGCCCCAAGAACATCCGAATGAAGAGCCCGCGCGCAGGGTCGTACACTCAGCCCGTCTTGCTGCTGTGGGCCCGCACGGAGTTGGCAGTGCTCATGGCCCGCGCCTCCCAGGCCAGGGAGCGGGGCAGCGCGCGTGTCGGCAGGCTGTGGGCCAGCACGGTCACGAGACACAGGGTGCGCAGGGAGGGGGAGAAGGCGAGCACGTGCAGGTCGTCATTGTCCACGAGGTTGGACTCGCCGAACAGCGGGTCGTAAGGGTTGGAGGTGTTGTTCACGGGACTCAGGTAGGGGCGGGAGGCCTCCACAGACTCACGCGTCGCCTTGTCCAGCGCGGAGAGGGGGCTGGGGACATGAGGTACATTCAAAATCACAGTCCAAATATAATTCAAGAGGAACGTGGATAAAAGAGACATTCGCGCCCAATGTCCTCTTACGAGGACATTGGGCGCGAAGAGATTATGAGAAAATAACCTCTGTTAAGCTTTTACCCTTCACGGCATCGCTGCGATGCCAAAATTGAAACTCCTGTAATAGTCCACTTGGTAGAAATTCGAAAACCTCAGATACGGTCCATGCCATCGTGACGATACCACAAACAAAAAATCAGATGTGGTCCACGTCTGTCAGATGATAAAGTCTGGCATCGCACGGATGCCAGACTTTTTCCCTCCAATTTTTTTCATTTTATTCTAAATCAAATGAAACCAATCAGAATTCACGTAAATACTTGGATTCTACGCGGTTTTTTTCTTCTAATTAACAATGCTTACTTCACACATGTAAACATATCTTATCGATCGAAATTCATAGCCCAAGGCGAGCACCTCACGTTCCCTGGGGTCTAAAAGTAGAAATTTTGAAGTTTTTTTCTAATTTTAATAAAAATGTCTAAAAGAAAAAGGTTTGCGCTGAAGAAGGAAGAAAGTATCGATGAACTCATGGATATACTTGACGCTAAGTTCCAATTTTGTTTTCATAGAGATAATCTAGTTCTAAAGAGGCCTCCTCAAACATATCTCTCTCTCAATCTAATACCTACACCTGTTTATATGAACTGAAGGGGAACAGAGAATTTTGTATACAGGTTGTTCAAGAAATCTTTTCATTTCCCATTACCTACATAATGGTATAATAGAAAGTATTTTTTTCGAATAACATTTCTCGACAAATGAGGTTGCTCTAATTTCAAAAAGTGATTTTTATAGTAACTTACTTTGTATTTCAAATGTTTTCTCTTTTTCACATCCTGTATACTGTTCGAACAGAAAATAATTCAAAACAGTGATGGACCTGATGTAGGATTTGCGTTTTCAATCATACCGGACCTAATCGAGGTTTCCTTGTTGGCATCGCAGCGATGCCATGGACCATTTAACCTTTTGTTTGAAGTGCAAACAAAAGGTGAAAAGAGAAACCTGGATGTATAGAAAGGAATAAGATTCACTACCTTTTTTTGTATAGAAAGGATGTATAAGGAATAAGATTCACTACCTGGATGTATAGAAAGGAATAAGATTCACTAAAAAAAGAAAAAAAAAGGTAATTGTGCCACGGAACCGCTTTCGCATGACTTCAGGGCACTTTCCCTTTACATACATGCCATTCCGGAACCGGAACATTTCGGTCAGAAATTTCCGCTGCGGCCGGGATTCGAACCCGCAACCTCCGGGTCAGTAACCAATGCTCTTAACCACTGAGCCACGTTTTTTTTTTTTTTTTTTAAGTGGGGTTTAACGTCGCTTTCAACTGCCATGGTCATATCACGACGGGGGTTTTACCCTCCATTCGCAGGAAACTCACAAACCTGCTACTCACATTGACCTCACCCAGCCTGAGTGGGGCCGGGAAAAGCCAGCGTCACGAGAATTAGAATTTGAATGGTCACCCATCCAAGTCTTAACCTCGCTGGATGTCGCTTAACTTCGGTGTTCTGAAGGGAACCGGTGTATTCAACATGCCATCGACGCTGGCAGCCACGTTTTAGTTTTAGTTCTAAAGGGAGTTTTAGTGGTTTACACCTAACGACCTGACTTTGACCGTAGGGACCCAGCGCCTATGCCGCACGAGCGTCAGGCTCGGGACATGGGCGATGGAAGTCGTTAGGTCGTTCCACATAACCCAAGAGCAGTCAGAGGATGGGTGGCTGCCACCAGTGTCTCATTGGTGGATGCGGCCCACCTTCTGGCGGCTCCTCTTTCCGAAAGGAAATGGGTATCCATAGCGGATTTCTTCCTTCTCGTGCCACGCCAACGGATCTTTTCTAAGAAAAAAAAAAAAAAAAAAAAAAAAAAACAAAAAAAAGATTCTCTACCTGCTGCCGCCAAACATGATGAGCGTGTCGCCCTTGACGATGCAGGACTGGCGGCGTCGCCGGGTGGGGGTCAGGCCGTGGGGCCGCACCTCCTGCCAGGCCTGGGACCGCGTGCAGTAGCGGTGGATGTCGTTGTAGTGCTCTTCCACCAGGCCGTTGTAGCCCCCGAACACGTACAGGCAGTCCTGGTACACGAAGGCGGAGTGGGAGCGCCGGCCCACCGGAGTCGAACCTGCGGTCACCAGATATAATTAGCTTCTAACCTTTTGTTTGAAGTGCAAACAAAAGGTTAAAAGAGAAACCTGGAGGTATAGAAAGTAAAAAGATATAAAATAATTATGATAGATGGAACTGGCATATAACACATATAATTGTCTTTTCAAACATTTATTAATGTTGTAATTTTTAAATATACAGGGTGTCCAACCAAAGTATATCGAAAGTTGACACCTCGATTTCGGACTTTTGAACCACCCTGTATAAAAAAAATTTCATGACTGAAACCGCATAATTAAAACATGTACCCTAGATTTTTTTATTTTTCGAAAACTCTTTCAGGGGCCGAGTAATTTGAGGTGTCCAACTTTGGTGGGACACCCTGTATGTTACTCATCATTATGAATGAATTTTTTTATTAGTTCAGTTCCAATATCTATACAAGGTAACTATAAGTTTATTATCCTCTGAAATATCTCCAGAACAGCTTGGAATTTAATTTAATAACTTTTGTTTTTAAAATAGGTATAAAAAAAAAATATGAGGGTCAAAATTTGTAACTGCGTATTTTTCACATTGCCAAATTAATCATCACTAAATTCCATGAAAAACACTTTTTAGTTATCTGAAAAGTCTAAGCTGTCCTCGAGATATTAGAGTGGAACATGAAGTCAAGAACATCCTGTAGATTTTGAAGGTAAAACATCATGTAGGGCCAAGTTACAAAGTATCGATAAAAAGGGGGATTCTGAGTATGAGATGTATACGAGTTGTCTGGCTGGGGGACTATAAACAGGGAGTAGAGTATTAGACCAGTATAGGCTTGGTTCTGGGGGCCCTTGTCCATTATTAGCATCCTTGTAAAGACAGTGGTAGAAGTGCTGAGTCATGCCTCCACTGTCTGACTACCATCGTTCACGATGACGCCACCCTATGATGATGATGTAAGAGAGCAGGAGAGATTTATTTATTTATTTAGAAACTCTTTATTAGTAGAACATATATACAGACAAATAATGGTAAAAATTAAATATAAAATTGACAATATTAATAATATAAACAAGAAAAAAAAAAATAAAATATATACATATGTCCTAACTAAAGGGCGGGGTTATTGCCTATGGCAATCTCTTCCACCCAACCCTTTTTTTGTCATTATTTCCTATGATGCCCTGTGATTGGTTTACCAGAAGTGTTAGGTCGAATCCAGGTGAAGTACTTGAGATCCAAGTAGACCAGGTCTGAGCAGTACACCTCACTGCCGCTATGATACAGAGCGCTCTCATCGCCTCTGCCTCCCCAGATGTACATGCGACCATCGATGATATTGGCTGTGTGGAAGTCCCTATACGAGGGGGGCTGTCCCTGGAACATCAAGTTAGAAGAGTTAAGCTATGACTTTTTCACAAACAAGAGTCTCTTCACAATCTTTGTCGTTTTATTTCCTGACTTAACTTTCATTTACTTCTAAAAAGTATTCTAAAAAGTATTAACTTTCCTGAACAATTTATATTATTTTATTTATTATCTGTTAATCCTAAAACTGCTCGTTTTATATGCCAAGTTAATCATCACCATATATAAGTAGATCTTACATGGATTAACCGACCTCAGCAGCTTCATCGATAAGGCGACGGACTCGTAACCTGGAGGTCGATGGTTCAAGTCCCGATTTCAGCATAGATTTAGTAAAGCAAGTTTGACTAGTTGTACTATCACGAAAGTGATTAAAACAAATTTAATATGATAACAAACTAACATTTTTTACTCATCCTAGGTAAATGTTGTTGTTAAATCACACTTAACAACAGGTCGTATTAATTTCAAATTTCTTTTTAAGAAATCAACTGATCTCACATTTTCATCGATTATCATTGTGCAAGGCACTATCACAGGTCACGAGAGTACAACAGACAATCTTCTTCTTCTTCTTCCTCTTTCACTTTGCTTTTTCCCAAATCTACTTATTAGGGTTGGCATTGTTCAACCTCATGGTTGAGATTGGTTGGTTGTGGCACATTTTTATGGCTGGATTCCCTTCCTAATGCCAACGATTCTATTTGATTTAACGTTCGTATTAGGACGGGGGTTTTATCCTACATTCGCTGGAAATCGTACCAGCTACCTACATTAACCTCAAACAGCCTGGGTAGGGCCGAAATCGCCAACCTCACGTGTACGGAGGGAACATAATTTTCTGTGTGAAAAGTCTGCTCCAACCGGGGATCAAACTCGGGATCTCTGGACTACGGGCAGTATTCACAAACCGTTACGCCACGAAAGCTGGCAGAGTACAACAGACAATACCAAACAATAATATTTATTTATTTATTTACACTTTATTAATAGGACATAATATATACAACACAAATAATTACAAATTAAAATACAATATAATAGAAGAAAAAAATAAAGAAAAATAAATAAATATATACATGATATATGTCCCAACTAAAGGGCGGGTTTATTGCCTTTGGCAATCTCTTCCACCCAACCCTTATATTAATAATAATGAAGATGTCTAACCGAGGTTTGAATGAAAGACCAATGGAAAGTCGTCAGGTCCAGGGCAAACACGTCCTGTGTGAACTGCGTCTCCTCATCTATGTAGCCGCCGAAGATGTACATCTTGTCCTGGTAGACACAGGCGGAGTGCCCATCCCGAGCCTCTGGGACCTGGCCCGTCACCTCCGGGCAAGACCACAGGCGCGTCTCTGGAAACAAAAGTAATCCCACGTCAGGGAATCATTATTATTATTATTATACAATTCTTTATTAGATACAAAAGGACATTATGTACATACAAATAATAATTTTAACAGTGAAAAAATGAAAAAAACAATGTATACAATAAAAATGAAAAAGAATCTTAATATATAAATGTCAAAGTCACTGACTGACTGACTGATCATCGCTCTACAGCCCAAACCGTAAGTCCTAGGAAGCTGAAATTTGGTAGGTAGCTTTGTCTTATAGTGTAGATGTGCAATAAGACGGGATTTTTCGAAATTCCCACTACAACACCTGCCATTGGCGAAAAAGGATTTTTTGCTTTCACGGCCATGCCTCGGCCCGCAAAGCGGGCGACAGCCCGCTAGTAGAACATAGTGGCGCTCTGACCCTGCTTAGGAACATTAAAAAATATAATCTGTGTCCATGTGTCAGCCTGGTTTAGGCCGGAATGCCAGCACCACGAAGTCTTCACCTCGCTGGACGTTGCATTGCTTAGCTTCAGTGACGCTACGAGAACCGGTGCATTCAACGCGCCATCGACGCTGGGTAGTAAAGAGTTTACTGCTACTATTTTGAGGGAAAAGTAAAAGCCAGAACAGGGTGTCTACTAAATGGTCAAAGTAAAATTCCCTGACTTTTCCAGGTTTTCCAGACCATTTTTCCAGTTTCTCCAGTCTACTTTTCTAAGGAGACATTATATGTATATCTATTATACAGGGTGAGCATAAAGTCTCACCCCACCCCCCGTATCTCGAGAATGGCTGAAAATACAAGAAAACGCAAAAACACGTATCCCTTTGATTTTAGGAGGAATAATTTTCAGCCAAAAAAATTTTGCCTACACGGCCCCAGTCAGGCTGGGCATGGACCAACTTTAAAATCTTAAATAGAATGGTATGTGTTGTGGCATATTGTTTTAAAGGTCTCATTGAGAGAAGTTCATTACAACAAATTTCAGTGAGCTACAACTTACCGTTCTTGAGATACAAGGTTGAATGTCCTGCGTAATATCCATATATTTTGACCTATAACTCGTTAACCGTAAATTATAGAAAAATGAAATTTGTTGATAATAACTCCTTATGACAAGCTCGGTCGAAAAAATTATAACTCGACATACTCTGTTGATGTTGGTTTCTGGTCAGTTTCGTCAGCCAGCCGGACGAACAGTCCGAAAATTTTTAACGAAAAAACAAATCAAGTTTTAACCTGTTCAAAAGTTCTTGCCATAAGGAGTTATTATCAACAATTTTCATTTTTCTGGAATTTACGGTTAACGAGTTATAGGTCAAAATATATGGATATTACGCAGGACGTCCAACCCTGTATCTCAAGAACGGTAAGTTGCAGCTCACTGAAATTTGTTGTAATGAACTTCTCTTTATGAGACCTTTAAAACGATTTGCCACAAGACATACCATTCTATTTAAGATTTTAAAGTTGGTCCATGCCCAGCCTGACTGGGGCCGTGTAGGCAAATTTTTTTCGGCTGAAAATCAATCCCCCTAAAATCGAAGGGATACGTGTTTTTGCGTTTTCTTGTATTTTTAGCCATTCTCGAGATACGGGGGGTGGGGTGAGACTTTATGCTCACCCTGTATAAGACCTCAATCTGCCTTCTATTTTTTTTTTTTTTGCAAGCCCACCGCCACCCAATCAAACATTTTTTCTAAATCAATTAAATGAGTTTTCTGGCACGTTCTACGATATCAACATTTATAGTACTGGCGAATAGACATCAGCAGGATGTTGAGTAGGTGGATATTATGTACAAATTACTTACTCATGTAGGTACTGATTGATTATTAGTACACAAAAGGTAACGCATATTAAAATAATAGTAAATATGCAAATTAGACACGTAATATTTTTAGAAAACGTGTTTGCTTTTTTTTTCAAATAAAAATCTAGTGTGATCACCACAAGACTTTCTTTACTTTATTGCTAAGAAATCACCAATTCTTTTCACGTAAATTTGATAAAAGTTCGCTAACGGTAGCTCTTCCTAAGAATGTATTAGGAATGTTAAAAAAAAGAAATACACAAATTATATTCTTATATTTTTTGAAATTTCGCCGAATACAATACTTTTCTCATTATAGGATAAGGAAAATTAAAACTAAATGTAATAAATCAACACAAAAATAGGAACCCTAAAGAAAAACCCTGCTAAAATTTTGTTAATCTTGTCAAAAAGTGGTTAAGAGTGTTTTGTGTTTTTGTTTAACCAAAGAAGCATTATCACACTGCCTGGATTACAGTGGCGCCGCAGGCGATTTTTTTTTTTTTTTATCATTTTCGTGACAAAATTGGATCTTGAAAAAAATTCCCTGACTTTTGGTGTTTTTTCACAAAATTCCCTGACTTATGGTGTTTTTTCAAAAAATTCCCTGACTTTTCCCTGACTTTTTTGGTCCCGAATAATTCCCTGACAATTCCAGGTTTTCCAGGATTTCCCTGACCAGTAGACACCCTGCAGAAGAACAAGACAATATTTTGTCTTTAAGAAAACTTCCGAGCCAAAACCTAGGCTATCTTACCTGAACAAGGTGTAGCATTAAGACTACTTTAGAAGATGATGATGACTACACACTGGTAGTAGATACCCGTCGTATTGTACGCCCTCTCCTCGTTCTTTGTCTTCTTATGTAATTACTTCATCTAGTATGTCTATTCAATATCTAGATTAATATCTTTAAATAATATTACCATTACAGCTATTACACTCACCACAGTTAAAACAGAAGAGCCGGTTGCACACGTAGCGGTCATTTCGCCCGCCCCAGATATATATGTTGCCCTCGTGCACCACTGCGCTGTGGCCATACCTCTGGTAGGGGGTCAGGCTGTACTGAGGGGTGCCCTTGGATGCCACGGGCACGGCAGACCACCGTAGAGTTTCTGAAAGAGAAAAGTAGGTAAATGGATACAATGGAAATCAATTCTTTAGACTTTATATATATATTTTTTTTTTTTTTAAGTTTCCATTTATTTATTTTTTACATTAACATCTTCAACAAACAATGAGGGTATACCCACCTTCAAAAGATAAAAAATCTTGTGCTGAAGGTGGGGAACCGTCCTCCGTGGCTGAGTGGTTAAGAGCATTGGTTACTGACCCGGAGGTTGCGGGTTCGAATCCCGGCCGGAGCGGAAATTTCTGACCGAAATTTTTCGTGTCCGGAATGGCATGGATGTAAAGGTAAAGTGCCCTGAAGTAATTAATGCGAAAGCGGTTCCGGGGACACTTACAAAAATATACTGCCAAGGTATTTCAATCTTAAGACTGAAAAGTCTCTCTATTTTAGTAGGCTGAAATAATTCTGATGTCAAGTACTTTTCAGAAATGTATTACAAACAGATTGGTTCCATTAAAGATTCCTAGCCAGCGTCGATGGCGCGTTGAATGCACCGGTTCTCGTTGGATCACCGAAGTTAAGCAACGTCCAGCGAGGTGAAGACTTCGTGATGCTGGCATTCCGGCCCAACCCAGGCTGGGTGAGGTTAATGTGGGAAGCAGGTTTGTGAGTTTCCTGCGAATGGAGGGTAACACCCCCGTCGTGATATGACCATGTAGTTGAAAGCGACGTTAAAAACCAAAAAAACCAAAAAAAAAAAAAAGATTCCTAAGTTGAATCTCCTTGGGCCGACCCTGGTAATGATAAATGATTGAATAATGCATTAGGTACAATGTTACAAAGTAAAAAAATAATGAAATATTAAAAAATGAAACTAAAAACCTAAACATAAAATTGATATTTATTATTTCCTCGGTGTTTTTCTTAAGGTGACTTTCCATGTTTCTCCTATTCTATCAAACTAATAAATAATAATAAATAAATATGTCATTGTTGTTTACAAGGGTTGGCAAAGCTTAATCATAAATTGTGAACAACATAATTATTGAGTAAAATTATCAAACTAAACTGTAAAACTTTTGTATATTAGCTAAATCAAAGAGTCAGCAAACTAGTTTAATTCGGTAGAAGTATTTACTGTTAAGTCCAAAAGTATACAGGGTTAACCAACGACGCCTTTCAGTTTTTCTATGTCAATCTTTTATATTATCTACTACATGTGCTACATATTTATGTGACTGTTAAAAAAATTCGTTTAGTATGAAAGATCTATTTTTCATATATTCTTTCATAAAACTATGTACATATATTGAACAACTTATTAATTCAGATATCTTTTGCTAACAAAAAGAAACGGCTCGATAAATATTTACAGCATCAAAAAAATTCAGTCAAATTTATTCTGTGATAAAAATTTATGGAACTCCACAGAGTTCAATGGACAAACATAATTCTGTCCGTATAATTCTGCCTGTGTGAGTATAGCTCTTACATTTTTTTTTTTTTTTTTTTATCATCCTTCCTCCACGGTGAGATAACTATCTGGTTCTATCAACCGAATTATTATTATTACCTGTGTTTAGGATGTACACATCCATAGGGCGCCGTTTCACGTAATCCTCTCCAGAGCAGTAGCCTCCAAATGTGAATATCTTGTTGTCATTGAGAGCGGCGGCGTGATTAACCCTGCGCGGTCCACCCGTCAGGTGAACAGTCCAGTACATGGTGCTGGTGCGGGTTAACAACTGTGTACAAAAAAAAGGATCAAGTTTGTTAAGTGACAATAATAATAATAATGAAGGAGAAAAGCTTGCAAAGCGACGGTTTGCGTTCCTCTACTTTTGTCCGTGAGTGTATTATCAACAGGTATTATTGTCAAGTAAAAAACATGCATAAAAAGCAGAAAATGGTCGTAAATTGTTGCATTAGTTTCTAACTAGAACACAAGTGATCGATGAAAGTGAGTCAATAATAAAATACTTCGTTCTAAGTGGCGTCACTCATGGAGGAATCGAAAACTTATTTGTCAAACTTGCGCACAGTCAAATGGCCATTGATCGATTAAGCTCATGATTAAATTCCTCCATTAGCGACTATGAAACAGGGAGGTAATGACCAGCTTATGAAATAGAGATACCTACTCTCTGAAAAATAACGAACAACAAAAATCAGGATTTCATAATTTCTCCTCTTGTAGTTTTAAAGTTCTCAAGCCAGCGTCGATGGCATGTTGAATACACCGGTTCCCTTCAGAACACCGAAGTTAAGCGACATCCAGCGAGGTTAAGACTTGGATGGGTGACCATTCAAATTCTAATTCTCGTGACGCTGGCTTTTCCCGGCCCCACTCAGGCTGGGTGAGGTCAATGTGAGTAGCAGGTTTGTGAGTTTCCTGCGAATGGAGGGTAAAACCCCCGTCGTGATATGACCATGGCAGTTGAAAGCGACGTTAAACCCCACTTAAAAAAAAAAAAAAAAAGTTCTCAATCAATAAACCACAAAAGAGAACAGATTTTACCCCCTTTATACGACCTAAAATGTACAACCAATATCTAATAATTTATTAATTAAACATTTGATCTTTTTCGAAGAAGAATAAAAGAAACTATGATCAGTTTAAATTTTCAACAACATATTGAGTAGCAAAATTCAAAGTACTTACATCAACAAACAAAAAAATAGAGTTTAGAATCCAAGCCAGCAGACCAGGATAAAAAAACTGCTCAAAACACCAAGCAGAAAAGAAATTCACCTTCTTGAATCCCCCTATGAGATATATGATTCAATACAATAGATTGGATGAAACGAAAACACCGCGATCTTTCAATGAATAAAAGTAATATGTGACTCAGCGCCTCGGAAACGTTTGGAAACAGTTCCGTAGTGTGCTGATGTAAAAAACTGTCGGTAACAAAAAGTGACCTTTTTTCCCCACAGCTTTTATCTTTATACTAAATAAAAAATCACATTTACCCTGAACATACACCACTATCAAAACTTCATTCATTGGACATCTCAACGTGTACATAAGCTTTGTTTGGACAGCACGCATAACTTTAGTACACACACATTGTTTGAACACCTACACATGGGCACACACGACACACAAAGTAGCAAGTGAGAATCTCACGTAATCAAGAACAGTAAACACACACGATATTTATGTGTTGTATATTTATGTTATTGTGTTTGAAAGTTGATAAAGAAAAGAAAATTGAACGTGTTTAAGAAAAAGAAAATGAGACCCCCTAGTTAATGAATTTTACTTTCCTTATCCTATAATAAGGAAAGTATTGTTTTTGTCATTCATTTGAGTATGTACAGTTGTACACAATGTTCGTAGGTACATATTGTACACAAATATGTGACCAAATAATAATAACACTCTGTCCGGAATGCCAGATTCAGGTGGTAAAAGTGCTGAAATTAAAGGGGTTAGCTTGCATTGGTATTTGAGTGGTTAAGGTGCTAGTCTAGTAATCCGGGAAGCGTAGTAATAATAATAATAATAATTATTATTATAATAATAATAATATCAGGACAAACTGACATACCGGGACAGACATGCAAAATTACAGGATTGATGTAGCAGCTCTATACATATCTCAACACCATTAGGGGTGTTCAAATTGAACAATTAGAGCTGTAAATAATAATATCAGGACAAACTGACATACCGGGACAGACAGCGTAGGGATCCGTTGGTTCGAATCCCACTCAATACAAGATTTTTTCCTCGTTTATTTGAGCATACAACCACAAAATTTTAGTACTCTGATGGTTAGGTGGTACAAAATGCTTTCAATATTGAACTCACCTAGTGGTTTCCTTCCACTAAAGGGTCTATTATTATTATTATTATTATTATTTATTGGTGAAGATTGCCTTTGGTAATAACCACACCCTTTTTAATTTATGTGAATAAATGTCAAAAAAAAACCACTAGTACTAGGTGGTTATGTTTCAGTATGGAAGGGTCTATAGTTATAGATATAGGCTGGTAAGTTTTCTATACAAAAGTAAGTGAGACTTTCAGAGTCTAGAAAAACTTGACTTATCTATTATTAGTATCTGACCTGATTGCAGGGTTTTCAGTGAAACCCTCACAATTAACTCTTTGTCGTAATCAGACATTGTGACAAGATGATTCTATTTGGTTTTAATGTCCTGATTGAGATAGATAGTCAGGACGGGGGTTTTACCCTCCATTTGCTGGAAATCATACCAGCTACCCACTTTACCCTCACCCAGCCTGGGTAGGACCGGAAATGCCACTCTTACGTGTTTGGAGAGAACAGATTTTTCTTCAAAAAATCTGCCCCAAGTTTGATCCACGGGGATCTCCGAACTACAAGCAGTAGTCTCAACCACAAAAGCTAAACTTCTCAATAACATGATAATCTTTTTAAACGACCTCAGAGCAAAAGGTTATCAAATCATATTTCTGTTAATTACAAAGCGTATGATGCAATCAATGAAACTTGCTTTACAAAGTTGGGTCTCGAACCACCAACCCAAAGTAGAGTCGACTGCCTTATCAATTGACCTAAAGAGGTTGGTAAGAGACTCATAACATGGAGGTGTATGGTTATATATTATTATTAGGTATAGTATGCTTCATTAGGTAAGACAAAAATATATGCAACTAGCCATTTGCCCGTGCTTTGCAACGGTACTAATTTTCAAATTTACTAAGGCATGGCCGTACTGCTGGACAGCAATGCCTTTTTGAACTTTTTATAATTTTTCTGGACAAAGCGATAATGGTTTAGGGGGGGTCAATTCTGAGACATTTTTCTCTATCTCTTACCGTTTTGGCTAAACAACTCCGGACAAACAAACAAACATAGGTAGGTAGGTAGGTAGGTAGGTAGGTAGGTAGGTAGTCCTTTTTTCTGTTTTATATATAGAGATAAAATACAATGAAATTATAAAGAAAAAATAAATACCTAGACTGAAAAGAAAAAAGAACAAAAAAGATAATGAAGCTAATGTCCTACCTAAAGGACAGGGTTAATTTCATTGCTTTCAAAAGTTGGGATGGCCACTTTTTAGGTAACATACTGTACATAAAACTCATATCTATGCTTATTTGTCTTTATTAGGGGTTGTCTGTTACGAAACAAATATCAAAATTTTCATGAGATTTTGGTTAAATTTTCTCCTGTGATTTAAAAAAAAATATTTTAGTAGATACCACTTGGCCTAATTTATTGTCCTACTTTTAAGTCCATAATGAGATTTCAGAACATAGTAAATTTTAAATGGTGCCTGTTGCCCAGTTTGTTAATTTAGATATGTATTGATGTCCTTCAGTGAACAATGCCAACAGTGTTGTAGTGACCTTCCTATTTCTACCTTTTTCATTTCCTCAAGAGCCAAAGTAAAGCTGGCCTCAAGAGCTGTTACAGCTCACTGGGTCACTGCTGCCCTAAACCAAGCAGGGATTTCCGCTGTTAACTTCAGTCTTGTACAACCTAATGTTCAATGGATAGTGAGTGTACTGTCTCATGCAATCTGGTGAAATTATTAAAGGCAAATTGGGCCTCAGAATAGTTCTCTTGCATCTCTTCGGTTTTTTTTTTGGGTAAAAATCTAATCCCGTGTAATGTACATCACATAATTTATCCTATAATTTTTATTGAAAACTCAGTGCGGGAAGACACCATAACAGTCCCTAAATTAAAGGTTTCATTTCAATGTCTTAAACCAATGTCCTTTGTAAGGGCCCTAAGGTAAAAGTTGGAACACAGCTGAAGTGACAAATGACCCAGGCACCCCTCACTGTAGGGGTGCCTGGGTCATTTGTCACTTCAGATGATTTTGTTATGCAGAGACGTTTGTTTTAAGTGCCTGTGTCCATGTGCACTCAGATGTGTCTTGAAAGAAGAAATTGAAATAATTTTCCAATAGCAAGCTCGGGACCAACCTATAGGGATAATAATAAATAAAAAAAAACGTCTCTGCATACCAGTCTTAGGGCAGAATTAATAGACGTTTTTGTAATACCTCTGTGGCGCTAAGTCATGGATTGCGTAGGTACTGTGTAAGATAGAGAAAACCGACACTTACCAACGACTTAAGTTATTGGTTGTCTATTAATTCCGCCCATAAAGGTGGAACTATTGGACATTTTAGTAATACCTCTGTGGCACTAAGTCATGGATTGTCTACTGTGTAACATAGGTTGGCAAAACCTAGTGACACTTGGGGCGGAATTAATAGACAACATCAATAACTTAAGTCGTTGGTAAGTGTTGGATTTCTCTATCTTACACAGTACGCAATCCATGACTTAGCGCCACAGAGGTATTACAAAAATGTCTATTAATTCCACCCTTAGTAATGATTTGTGTTATGGAATTCATCTATTAATTTTGCCCTAGTAATTATACAGGTTGGTATCTAGACCAGATAAGAAAGCTACCTTTTTATGTATACCACAGAGAGCTATAGAGTATAAGTATTTGTTATACTTACATGAACTGAATTTTGATAAGTGTTCTTCTGTGATCAGAGTGATTGAACACTCAATCTTTTTGACATTATTAATGTCCTATAATTTATCCAAACAAGGTGGGAAGAGTATTGCAAGCCAAAATAACTTCAATAGAAAATAGTAAGGAATTATCAGGTGAAAGCATATCTGTTGCTTAATAGAAAGAAAAAAATATCATTGATTATGAAAAGATCAAAGTTTGGAGAGAAAGTAAATTACAGTAATATTACTTGTGAATGAACATTAATTGAAATACTTATTTTGCCACCTAACATTCACAAAATGTTGAGTAAAAAAAGAACTTTTTGTTTAATGTCTGAGATATGAAGATAGAAACGTTTCTGAAAATTTCATTATACATACAGGGTACTGTAAAGTTTGGTATCTCTCAAGCCTTGTCGCGTTGCGGCAGTTATCAGCCAAAGGGAATTATTTTCACATGTGGGAATTTTTAATTTCCCTTGAAAAACCCTTTTTGAAATTGTACGTTCCGTAATTTTCATAAATGAATATCTGGCAACACTGTTGCTATATCAGGAAGTAGCTACAGACTCGACTTTTTTCAGCTAGGATGATATCTTCCTATAGGAGGATACTAAAGTAGTAGTAAAACTATAGTTTTCAAGTGTGTAATTATCAGGTTCACACACTTGCCCTAAGCTCAGAAACTATGGAACGGATTTGATCCGTGTGGCTCTCGGCTAAGAATAAGACCACGGGTTGTTCCCCCTGTCGTAAAAGGCGACTAACAGGAACATCTCTCAGAAGCTGTTGAAAAGCTTCATAAAAGAGATTTATAAAACTCTCAGGAGCTGCTGGAAGGCGGTTCGAATGGCTGCTCAAAGCCGTAGAGCCACTTTCCAGTAAAAAGCACCAAAAAGAAGCCTCGTTTAGAAGAAACCACTTCAGAGCATCAGGGTGAGAGGCTAATGGAGCAGAAGAGGCAGAAGATGCCAACAACCTCAACTATACTCTCTTGTAGAGATAGTTCAGAGGTGGCATTCGAAACCCCAACTGCTTCTCAAAGCTTTATAAACGCCCTGAAGTCTTTGAAAGTTGGAGTACTTCTGAAGAAGTTCCCAAATGAGTCCCGGCCCCAGGCAGGCGAAAATGTTCCTAACTTTTTCGCCCAAAAGAGCAAAAGAAATGCTCTGTCTGAGCAAAGAGGAATCCTTACTGGCTTTTAACAGGCCACTGTAGCCTCAACTACCGTCTGAACAAAATGGACATTGCTCAAGACCTAAAATGCAGTCTCTGTAAAGAGGCCCCAGAGACAGTGAAACACATTCTCTGTGAATGTGGAGCAGCCTCACACGCTCGACTGAAACACTTCTCAAGGCTGATTCTAACACCTAAAGAAGTTACCGAAATCAGTCCTAAAAGAATCTTAAGCTACATTAATAGCTTTGATCTCTTTTAGAGTTACAGGGGCATGTCACAAAAGATCTATTTAAGGTCGCAGTGACAAAGAGCTTTCGTAGCCGATAGCCCTACCTATACCAATACCAATACCAATGGAACGGATTTTGACGAAATTTCGTACCTACTTAAATGAATTGACTGCGCCCTAGCGGTTCTTGGTCATAGAGACCATGCTCCTGAGTTCCTGACCTCTAAATTTTTACTTATACGCTTATGTATATATCTCGTGAACCACTAACCCGATTTTCATGAATTTTTATGCATATATGCTTAGGGTTTTACAAAAACATAGGCCATTTGTATATTTGTTATTGAGGAAAATATGTGTATTTTTTTTTTTTTTTTTTATTTATTAAATTATGATTTAGCTCTGATAAGAAAATCAAATAAAAATTCAAGTTATTGTTACAGTTGTTTGTAAGAAATACCTACTTCCAGTTCCGATGCGCTTGTAGTGACCCAAAACCCTAAATGGAAAATATTGTGTCACTTGGCACCCAACAGAGGGGAGGCTACGGGATGGGCAAGCTACAACAGAGATCACGAGCGTCTACAATAGTTTTGCTATTTCATGACTATAAAATAGAAAAGGTTGTGGAACACACACACATCTTTAGGAAAAAAAACGGATGTTGCCGTAGGTCTAACTGAAGATTCCATACTTAACCCAATTTAATTTTAACTAGAATATTAAGAACAAGTTGCTTTAGCAAATATCAGACACATGAGTACTTTTTCAGCACTCATTTACAAGTAAATGTATAAATACCTACTTTAAAAGGCTCGAATTTAAGAGTGCACGACTCAGTAGTTTAGCACTCGCTCGCCATGCGGAAGGTCCCGGGTTCGAACCCCGACAGAAATTTGTATTCATAATTTGGTTACAGTTGTTTGTAAGGGATACCTTCCGGTGTACAATTTAATAATAATTTTATTGAGCGCACGAATAGCTCAGTGGTAAGATACTCGCTTGCCATGAGAAAGGTCTCGGGTTTGAACCTCAGAGCCAACAAATAAATTCAAATTGTGATTGATTTTTTAACTAATTATAATTTAACTCTGATATGAAAATCCGAAATTTTGGACAAAAAAGTCAAAAAATAAGGACCAAGACTTACCGATACAGAATTTTTTGTGGAATCTAGAATGTAGAAAAAATGGTATTCTACCATATAAATTTGAAGAAAATCGGTTCAGTCGTTTTAGAGATACAAGTAATTTTGTATAAAATCTCAAAATTGGCACGTGGTTACAATGTGAAACAATCACGATGAAGTATTGTGTCCATAATTGGCAGTGTTTTTTTTTTTAAGTAACCTCTGAGGACGAATTTTTTTACTGCATTATACCTATATGAAAGGAAAACCAAAATCAAACACTTTTATAGAGTGGACATTTCTAATACACTGCCTTGAGGAACCATATTAAATTTCATCTCAATTGGACTTGTACTTCGTGACACATGCTTAGATTTGCTAGTATTTGAAAAAGCTCATTTAAAAGCTCAACTTTTAGAAATTTAACTTTTTTGGATAGCGCATAACCGTACCGAGGCCAGTCATTGGTAACCATGCAAAATTTCAGCTTAATCCGACTTGTGGTTCTCGAGTTATAATGTAAGCATTTTTAGAAGTTTAAGCGATAGCCCAATTTTTCTAATCCAAAGGTTAGATTTAAAAATAGAAGATAATTATATGTAATTAAATTTTGATAAATAATTATTTATCGGGAGAAAGCAAAGAAAAAAAAATCTATATTAGACTCTGTCTCATGTTAATTTAGGACATAGCGCTCGCTTGCCGGCGATTTTGATATTAAAAACAAATCCACTTTATGTACTGCAGAGAATAGAAAATAGAACAGGTCAGTGTTGAATTTCTGCGCTTCTGCATACAGTTTCGTCGTGCGATATCAATAAAGAAAGAAAAAAAAGAAGAAAAATACAAGTTTCCTATAATAGGTAGTTACTACACATAAATTTAATCAGTGTTGAAGAAATTTTTGATTTTAGTTAGGTTAGTGCCAAAAAATTGTAATGTGGTACCTACGCTTTAATATAATTTGTTAGTTGAGCAAAGAAACCGACCTCAGTAGCTCGATCGATAAGGAAAGCGGACTCAAAATCTGGAGTTCGGTGGTTCGAGTTCTGAGTCTCATCCATATATGTATCGGTAAGTATCGGTTATAAATAAGGAGTTCGGATTTGGTGATTTTGACGCCACACTTTTGATTAACAACATTTTATGATAAATTTGAATATGCGAGGTAGGTAGTATTTACTGATTGAGTCTTTTTTAATGGACGTAGAACTTAATTATAAAATAGGATTAAATTCAAGATAAGCCAAACTGTCCCTCAAGTTAGTCTTCAGTGCACCCTCATTGGTTGGAACTCCGACCTAAGGGAGGGTCTGGCTTATCTTAAATTTAATCCTTTTTTCTAATCCGGTCAAAAGAAAAAAAATTGGGGTGAACCAAATGGTCGGTTTTATACAATAAATTAATAATCACAACTTCCGAATCCAAGAATCTGTGCCTTTTTTTAAGAAGCCCTAGCAAAAAAATTGTGCGATCCCTACTGAAAAATTCCAAGGTTTGAATTTTTGCGTGTAAAACCAAGTTTTCGTAGGTGTTTACTGGGTTTTTAAAATATATTTACTTTTTTTTTCTTTTGAAAAACTACAATTTTTATTTTGTTCCTCTTTTGTGTTTTTTCAACAACAAAATTAGAACAATATTAATGAGAGGAGACAAGTGCCGTACTGTCCCAAAAGTCATTAACATTGGAACCGTTAAAGCAGAGCTCGATTTGATACCTACAATAATAAATCGTTTAGACACAAATACCAAACAGCTTTTAAACACCGCACCTGCTGCAGCTAACAATGGAATGTTTTCAAAAGTAATCACAAAATTTCTTGCATGTATAACAAATTTCATCAAAATCTGGAGATATACGTTCAAGATAAATAACTACCTCTATAAACTAACTCTATAAATGCAAAATCGCCGAACTAACAAAGAGAACTCACTTCGTTCGTTCAATAATCATTAGAATATTCCTATTCTGTTTTATATATCTCTTCTAATTTGTTCTACAAAGGCGTGAGAAGTTGGTACTTTATACTGTGATATGTTATTATCTAATGTACATATTATGTAGGTTAGGTATAAATATTCTTGTTTTTTTACTTGGCGGGGCGCGCCGCTACCGTGCTCTTTACAATATCAGATGAAAATTGAAAATCTTTACAATCCTGCGCATGGGATCTGAGTTGGAAAATACATTTTAAAGCTCTGAAGCTAGATAGAAAGCTTGTTGAACTTTCTTCCCATGGATATATTTTTTTCCTTTTATTTCACTTAAAACGTCAGAAGTGTTCTTTATAAAGCTAATGCACTCAAGTATTTCCGGAGGTTAAATTGATATCGGAAGCATTTTCTTAAATTTTTGTACCGTATATGTCTGTATATCTTCAGTAAATTCTTATGACTATGCCCAGGTCATAGTTTGTGTTTAGTATCAGTGTGCTATGCTCCTCGGTTTGGTGGGTTCGTCTATATCAGTCGATGACTGCACTGGTCCGAGTATTATTAGTAAACTAATGAATAGGTGAAGGTGAAACTGTTTCAACCTTCGCATCACGAATAATGTTTTACTGTTCATTCTGAATGTTTTTATGTCAGAGTCAGTTGTGTTCAGACTTCAGTTTGTTTCTGACCTGCGCTTGTCACACTCGCGTTATCAACAAACTGAAAACATGTGTTTCTAAGTAGTAAACATTTGCGTTTGTTTTTCAAGTATTAGAGAGATTAATTTAATTTAAAAATAATCCCCGCTCTTATGTCCCGGTGTCATTTAGATAATGTCATTAATGGGCCAGTGCTGTCCGTGCTATCATCGAAAAGCAAAGTACAAGACGCTTGATAAACCATCGCAGGAGCCTCTGTCCTCTCAGTTCTACTGCTGCGAGCACACACGATCCACACTCATTCACAACTCCAAGACCAGTGAGTTGGACAATCAGGAGAACTTGAATCCGTCCTGCGATTGTAAAGAGAAAATGGAAGCTCTGGATGTGGGAGAGGAGCTGAGGGAGGAGACAAGTGTGGAGACAGCGGAGATGATCAGGAACACGGAGGAGTTTATGAAGGACGGAGAAGGTGGAGTTGTGTAAGGTGTGGAGCGAGCACAAGATCAGGAAGGAGTGGACGGAAGCCAATGTGGTGAGTAGGAGCCTCGTCCCTACCACCGTGAGGTGATAATAATTGCTGTAGAATGTAGGACACAGAATTATCAGTAAGAAAGTTTGTCGATGTTGTTTGAAAAAAAGTTATGTAATGCTTGCTGGGGGAGAAATAACCAAGGGATAAGACATCGTTGGTACTACAACCTATGACCTAATGTACAAACTCCTTCACCCCGATCTTAAAGTTCTTGTTTCTTTGGTTCAAATTTGGCCTTTTTGTTTTCTGCAGCGCCCGTGGCAGGATAACAATTATTTAAGACGAAGACTACATTAGGACATTAATTAAGTTTATGTAACTCTACAGTAGTTTCAAGGTTGTAAATTTGCGTCGTATGGTATTTAGTTCGTATAGGGAGTATAACTAATAGTAAAAACAAGTGCAAGAATCTGACATACATAATTCATCATAATATCTAAATACAAGCCATGTACAAGGCAGTTTATAGGTATATGGATTCTATGATCTCAGTGCAATGTATACTGTTTCCAGCTGTAACAAACAAGATTATTATGACGTAAACCTTTTCTGATTTCATGGCTCGAAATTTCAAGTAGTCAATCGCATGCTCATGAGTGCTATATACCACTTTGGTTCAAGCAGATAATTATCGTCAATGTTTAACATTAGCTTGAAAATCCTATCGGCAATAATGTCAATATTGCAGGGAATATACCTACAGCTAGTATCAAACATAGGTACCTACTTACAGTGGTTGTCATTGTAAGCAGGAATGGGTAAAAATGTGGCCCGCATGACGCTTTATTAGGAAAGTTTTTACCAGCTATTTTATTTCGTACCCTTGAAAATAACAGCTTACTTTAGTCTCTTGTGATCTGTGTTGTAGCTTGCCTATATCGTAGTGTGGCTTCATTAAATTGGTTGAGAATATGGCTTTCAGGTGCTAGGTCAGCAGGAGCGCACCAGGAAGGATAATATTATGTTTATATAATTACTAACAATATATTATGTAATAAATTACAATAACCAATTTTTGTCGCTTTCTGGGATTCGAACAAAATCCCTGGAGCATAAAGAGCCTGTTTAATATTTACAAATCGATCTTCTTCATTTTCAGACCATTCCGTTCAACAAAAATCTTAAAGGACTGTTTTGAAACCGGACTGTCGTTATAATTCAAGGTCACGTACCTTACAAATTCAAGAGCGTAAGTTTATTTTCCATTTATTTATCTACGTAACACCTAGTAAGATTTATTATGCCGATAATTCCAGCAATAAGCCCATAAAACGTATCATTATGTGTCAAAAATCCAAATCGGAGGATAACTTCACATGTCCAGCTAGGATTTGCAGTCAGACGCCTACCACTGAGCTCTGCCGGGACAGACAGTTATTAGTATTATGATGACCTGAGTGGTTAGATGGATGAGGGGGTGGACTCGTACCTGGGCGTCCGTCGCGTCTGTGATTCGAGTCCCAAATCTAACAATTACGAGAACAAGGCGAGTTTGAGTTGGTAATTGTGTTATTACTCTAAACTGTGATTAAATCAAATTCACTTTGACTGTGATTAGTCAAATGTGGCTCAGTGGTTAGAAGATGCATTGGATTACTGACCCGAAGGTTGCGGGTTCGAATCCGGCCGAGCGGAAATTCTGACCGAAATTCTCTGTTTCCGGAATGGCATGGATGTAAAGGTTAAAGTGTCTGAAGTAATGCGAAAGCGGTTCCGGGACACACTTATACCTTTAAAAAAATCAAAGTAATTAAGATTTTCTAAAATATTTTAACCTAAATCCTCAGAAATTAAATCGTCATGCAGTGTTTTCAGATGAAAATTGACCGAGTACATTGTTTCAGGTTGCGTCAATTTATCATCAGTGGTCATGATGATGACGACATAGCCTGCATTTTAACCCAGGTTGACGTGAACTATTGCGTCGCAAAATCCTGAAAACGGCACCTGGGCGGAGGAGGGAAAGCAGCTTACGTTAGCAACCCTTTCAGTCTGGCGAAAACTTTGTGCTCGAAATATTTTGCGCCCCGCAAGAATTTATGGTACCTATGATAAATTTTTCTTCTTCGTTTTTACTTTCCTAATCCTATTACAGTAGTAAGGAGAGTCTTGTGATTTCATTTTTGTCTACTAGATATCCCTCCAAATTATCTATGTAATAATAATAATATCGCCTTATTTATACTGCCCGATTAAGGGCGGAATTAATAGACAACATCATTAACTTAATCCTTGGCAAGTGTCGATTTTCCCTATCTTACACAGTACGCAATCCGTGACTTAGCGCCACAAAGGTATTACAAAAACGTCTATTAATTCCGCCCTAAGACTATTAAAGTCCCATTATTCCAGCAGTAAACCCAAGACATATAATTATTTGGTAAAAATCCCAAATGGGAGGATAACTTGTCATGTCCCGGCTGGGTTTCGAACCCACGACTTCTGGAATCTCTGGATTCACAGATTGCCGCCTTTACTTGTTAGATAATTGAGCTTGTTAGATAATTGAAGCTAAGTAAGGTCCAGCCATGTTTAGATATGGTAGGTTATCACTCAAATTCGAATCCTCTTGATGATGGTAATTCCCGTCCTGTCCCCTCCCAGGCTGGAGGAAGATTAATTCCGGTTTGTTTCCAGCAAATACTTAGGTACATACTAAAAGCCCCCCGTCTTAAATAGCCCTAATGTCTAAACGTTGAAGAGACGTCAAGCTAAAGAAAAGAAAATCTCCACGAGTAAACACTGGTTTAGTCAATGATACCCACGGTGGATTGAATTCATATCAATTTATGTCTCGTGATCTCGCTGAAGTTAAGCGAGATTCGGAATTGGTGACAACTGAAATGACTGAAATCCAACTCTCGTGATGCTGGCTATTTCCAGCCACTTCCTGGCTGGGGTAGATAATTTGTGTAGCTATATCTGCAATAAGTTTTACCATAGATAATCTGAAATAAGTCTTACCAAAAAAGCAAGTAGATATTCCATAATACCCAAAATTCCTTTATGAAACCACCAATACTTTTCAGTTTTCAGTGAATGGCACGCACTTCTGTAACTTCACGTACCGCAACCCACTATACACAATATCAAGACTGCAAATTGTTCCAGAAGTGAACATTTTCAAAATTCAAACCAAGCTGCTGCATTCATATCCGGCGGCTTTGCAGGAAGATTTGGTCCCTCAACTCTCGGGTGTCCCTCTGTATCAACATGAGTCATTGGGATTTGAAAAGTTGGACGTTACAAAGGCAAGTAAAAGTGTTGGTTGAGAAGAACCCTCTGTGATCGAAATGTTGTTTTTGGTAAAAATTTGACGCTCTTTTTTTATGGTTGAAGGTATCAAAAACCCATTATTTGTCAAATACACAATTATATGACGTGTAAGAATGTGAAATACCCATGGTGAATGCATGAGCTGCTGGCAGAGAGTCCTACGCCGTGCCGGTGGGCAATATTTTCAAATAAAGTCGGTACTTTTTTGTAAACCTCAAGAGAATGCTGAATTGGCTAGGAAGGGTTTCAATGGAAAGAGTATTATTTTCTCATCATCATCATTTTTCCTTTTTAGAATTAGGTGTAGGTAATAATTTAATTTATACTATTGTACCTAACTTAGGTATTCCAAATAAAGGTTTATTCCTTTACTGTTTGGTAAATTTTAAATGTAATCCTCATGTTACAGGGACCCCCTCTGCTCTTCTTACTCAGCAACAAGTTGAGCGTAGGCAACTTGATTGAAATCTGTGGCCGAGTAAAGCTGCTTCCCCATACGTAAGTAAATTGGATAAACTGAAAAATATGAATATTTATGACGGGTATTTATTTGGTTTGGTGAAAAATATAAATATTTATGACAGTTATTTATTTGGTTTGGTGAAAAATATGAATATTTATGATAGGTATTTATTTGGTTTGGTACGGGGTCTACAATGAGATCAAGCAAACCTGTAAAGCCAACTTAGATGGCACGTTGACAACACCAGTTCTTGTCAGATCGCACAAGTTAAGCAAGGTCTGGCGAGGTTGAAAATGAAAACTCAAAATCGATTATTTCGGTCCCACCCCAGCTGGTTGAGCTTAATGTGAGTAGCTGTGGTTTGTCAATTTTACGCTAAAAGAGACGTTTACAAAAAAACAGTAAAACTCTCACATCTCAGGACAGTTACTTGAACACAGGGTGGTGGGAACTCCGAGGCAAAACCTAGGTGTTGAAATCCTGGACGAACCATGGACATTCGTAAACCATTTTTTGTTCAACTACAAACACCAAATAGGTTTGGTGACTGTTCTGTAGCTGTTTTATGTTATACTAGCGGGCTGTCGCCCGCTTTGCGGGCCGAGGCATGGCCGTGCGGAGAAATAGCGGTGAAAGCAAAAAATCCTTTTTCGCCAATGGCAGGCGTTGAAGTGGGAATTTCGGAAAATCCCGTCTTATGGCACATCTAGACTATAAGACAAAGCTACCTATCAAATTTCAGCTTCCTAGGACTTACCAGTTCGGCTGTAGAGCGATGATCAGTCAGTCAGTGACTTTGACATTTATATATTAAGATAACAAAAAGGTTTCTTGTCATTTCAGGTTTTTCATAAACCTACAACACGGGAAACTCCTCTGGCCTCATCCCAACATCAGCTTCCACACTTCAGTCCGCTTCAAGTACAAGGCCGAGTCTGTGCACAAAGTGATCTGCAATTCCTACAGGAACGATGTCTGGGGGAACGAGGAGATACCCGACATGGAGTGTCCCTACGACCCAGGTCGTGCCTTTGTCATGAGGATTCTGCTCAAACAAGACCACTTCAACGTTTCCATCGATGACGAGAGATTCATTAACTACAAGTACCGCGAAGACTTCAAGCTCATCAATACGATTTACATTTCGGGCGACGTGTCCATACAGAGTATCCAGATTAAAAATTGATCTGGCAGAGTGCATGAGGTAAAGTCCGGATCATGCATAAGTAAAAGTTTAAGGCCGGAATTAATAGACAACATCAATAACTTAAGTCCTTGCTAAGTGTCGGTTTTCCCTATCTTACACCGTACGCAATCCGTGACTTAGCGCCACAGAGGTATTACAAAAACGTCTATTAATTTCGCCCTAAGTATTAATCGCTGGTGAAGCAAGTGCCTCCTCATTATATTTGAGGGTAGCACAGCTTTATTGAGAATATGGAGGCATCTTTTCTCTAAATTAATTTTTTACTATTTTTTAAGTGTTTCTTTTTTTTGACAAATGGTCTTGACATTTATGATTATGAATGTTTTTTCACGCCTTGACCACTAAACGTTAAGTTGATTGTTTGGTAATCCAGAGGTCGTTGGTTCGAAACCCAGCCAGGACATGACAAATTATGCTCCCACTTGGGAATTTGACCACAAATTAGTACGTCTGGGGATCATCGCCTTATTAATTTGTACTTTTTATAATGAATCCCATTATTACGGACGGAATCCCTGCTCCCTGCTGTAATAATAGGATTCATTAGTCATAATCAAAAAGTACGAATTAATAAGGCGATGTTATTATTTTTCTTTTTAATCGTTACTCATACAAGCAACTAGTCATTTTTCCTCACGAGGTATGAGTGAACACTGGATATCCAAAACACACAGTAGAAAATTTTCTATGCAGCTGGGATTCGAACCCAGTTTTATTATTTTTGCACTCTATTTTTATGCACCTAATAATGCTGTATTCTTATGTATGTATGTAAATAATATAGGTATGAATGCTGAACAAGGCTTTTTAAAAACCTTGTTCGGACCTACTTGTATAATTATTGTTCTGAATGATATCCTTTATGCAGCCATGATTGAAGTTTTAAACTTTATATTAAATAATTGCCTAATTGAATAAACATTTTATATTTACATTTCTGTTGCTTTACGTTTTTGATAATATTACATATTCAGGAATTATTCATTATTCTCACGAAACTATCACTATTATCCCCAAAGCGTAGGTACAATATAATCAGCTCTAATTGGGCAGCCTGTTGAAAGTTTAGGTAATGAGTTTTTAGATTTTTCTGTGTAAGTAAACGTCTAACTTTTCACCCATTTTTAACTGTAAGTAAGATAGAAGTCAAGTCAAGTTGATGTAGAACGGATGACCACTGTGACTAGAAGTTCTATGGAAAATAATAGATACCTACATATGATAGGGAGAATTGTAGATACATATAGGTTAAGAGTTGGGTGTAATAACCCCGCCCTTTAGTTAGGACCTATTATAGATGATACCTAGTAGGTATCATCTAAAACTAAAAATCAAATATTAAAAAAAAGTAATGAAGAAGCGATAAAATTAAGTTACCTCTGATATATACACTACGATATATTGAACATGAAAGGAACAGTAAAAAGATAAAGAGTTAGAAAATAAAATAACTACCTACATAAATCGTATATACACATAAATTACGAGTTCCATAAACTTCAAGACTCATATCATAATAATTAAATAAGAGTATTTAGTTAAAAACAAAAAGGTAACTATTGGTACAAATTGAAATCAAGTAATCATGAATCATGACCGTGAATAAAATTTTCATCCATAAAAAATGAAATAATAATGTAATATCTAGGCTTAAAAGCTTTCTGCTTTGCCCTTATTAGATTTATTATTATCATTTACGATAGGTACCTACTTTGCTATTGGAAAAGCAGAGTTTTGGTTTGTTTTAAAAATTATTCAGCAACCCTGAATAGAAGACAGAAATGGAAGATTTTCATGACTTGAAGAAAGATTGCAATGGATGCGATGATGAATACAAGAGAGAAATTATAGGTATGAAATAGAAATAATAGGTAGTTATGGAAGGACATGTAAAACATTGAAACAATTTCAACTTTTTCCATTCACCAAGGAATCCAATGTGTTGAACCTGAGTTCTTTGATTTGATCGTTAGCCAGAGTAATGTTGAATTTGGTCTGGAGAACATTCTTCACATCTGCTGCTATGAGGGAATCCAGTCCTAGATCTGAGAGAGTGGCAGCTTCACTCACACCTTCAGTGTTTTGAATTCCTAGAAATGTGATGGAAATGTTTCTACATTAGAATCATCAGGAACCCACACCTCCACCATGCGACATCGGCTCATATTGGACGACAACCGCGAACTAGTAAAAATAAATCCCTCCTAAAAAAAACTATCGTTTAAAACAGGGACAAGTTCCAAGATTCCTATCCATAAAGTTGCAGCATGTGAATTTGACCCTAGCTAACGCAAAACATATCAATTGGCACAGCTTCAAAATATCCTTTTTAAACCACAGAAAAAAACTTACCCAAAATGTCACCAATAACTTTTCGCAGCGTTGCATTTGTCTCTTCACTCTTCACAACGTGTTTGTTGGGCACTACAGTAGACGCCACAACAGCACTGGGTGTTCTCAGCAGGACATCTAGGCTGTTCAAGCAGGAGTCGATGCTTTGCGCAAGCGCACCTCCAATAATTTTTGTTTTGCTTTGGCCCAAGAGCTTGGCCGCCATACCAACGTCTGATATAGGACCCCATTGAATTGCCACCTGAAATTCAATGAGTAAAAATAATTACTGAGGTAAGTATTAATAGAGGGACCCCATTGAATAGCCACCAAAAATTTTATAAGTGATAAATGAACTATTATTTGAGCACTTCAAACAGGCTCTTGACTAGAAGAATTCTCTGAAGAGTTAAGAAGATGTGAAATGGTACCCTTTAAAGAGAGTATACCTCCATGGGCTGACTCTTGTGACTTGCCTAGCGTGGATACTAGTTTATGGGAAGGAAATAAGGTAAACACCCCTCCCCATGTCCACAAAGCAAAATTTTCCTCCTTAATCAATAGTAAATTTGCAAATTATAAATTATGTTTCACAGACGGATCTAAGACACCTAATTCTACAAGCTGTGCTTTTAGTGTAGATTCAAATGTATCGTCCTTTTCTTTACGCAATGTTAATTCTGTCTTCTCAACAGAATTAATCGCTATCATTTTGTGTCTTCAGACTTTGGTTTCAGTTGCATTTATTCCTTCAAACTATGCTGTAGTCAGTGACTCATTAAGTTCACTAAAAGCCATATGCAATATAAAAAACAACAATCCTCTCGTTTCCAAAGTTATCCAGCTCTGGAATGACCTTAAAATCAAGAAAAAAGACATAAAATTTATTTGGTGCCCATCGCACTGTGGCATAGAGGGTAACGAACTAGTTGATCAAGCCACAAGATTATCTATTCATCCTCAATCTATAAACTTATGTTCTCCAGACGATTTGAAAACCTTTATTAAAAAAATAGTCAAAAATAATTGGCAAAGTTTTTGGGATGATATACCCTTGTCTAACAAACTGAAAAGGATTAAACCTTGTGTAGAAATATGGCCATCGAGTTTTCAACCCAAAAGATATGATGAAGTAGTGTTATGCAGAATGAGACTGGGTCACACGAGATTGACACACAGTTTCTTATTCACCAAGACGCCACCCCCCTTGTGTCAGTGTGGTGTCAATCTGAGTGTGGCCCACATCTTTGAATGCACGCTGCATTCATCAATCAGAAACAACTTAGACCCTTTTCCCTCCCTAAGGGATGACCCAGATGCAATAAATTCTACTTTCATATACCTCAAGAACCTAAACATATACCACAGAATATAATACTATCCAAAAACACGCGAATGACTAAATAGTTAAAGCGGTATTATAAAAAAAAAAAAAAAAAAAAAAAAAAACAGGCTCTTGGAGATGTGAGACACTTGAATGGACTGAAGTGCCCTGACATCATAGTCATATAATAATAAAAACACTCTTAAGTGGAAGGTAACCACCAGGCGAGGTTAATGCTCAAAGCATTTTCTACCACCTAACCCTCAGAGTATTATTATTATAATATAATAATAATAATAATAATGCTTTTTCTTTGTGTTATTATGTCACAATTTTAGTGGGTAGCGCAGAATCATAGGACTTTACTACTTTAATTTTCAATACCTTGTATTATTTTTTTGCCTAAGATTCTGCCACTGGTCGCTGCTTCACATTAAAGCAGCTACTCATTTTTCCTCACGAGGTATGAGTGGACCCCGAACATCCAAGTACAGAGCAGAAAAAATCCTCCCCCGCTGGGAATCGAACCCAGGTCACCATGTGTGCAATGCCTAGCGCGCTAGCTCGCTCTGCCACAGTGACTACTGAGTATTATTATTATGTGGTCACAAATTCAAATTAACGAGTAAATATTCATGCACATTCCAAAAATTCTCACGACGGAGATCTGTCGCGACAATCAGATCTGAATGTGAGAAAGATCAAATTTTGAAAAAGTGAACACACACTTCAAACACTTCAATTTTTTGCATCAATAAAAAAACCTTTATTTTTATTTAAATAACATTTTGGTTCTGTGCAATCTCGCAAATTGGACAGGCAATGTTAGTGCGATCAGGCTGCTGAAAAACAGTCAAAAGGCCGAACACTTCAGTTTTTGCATCAATAAAAAAACCTTTGTTTTTTATTTAAATAAATTTTGGTTCTGTGCAACCTTTCAAATTGGACAGGGAAAGTTTGTCAGGGTGCTGAAAAACAGAATTTCCACTTACCCCAGTCAAGCCGTCTCGTCTTCTTGCCTGACAAATATTCTCCATACAGGCGTTGGCAAAGCCGTAGTTGGTCTGGCCTTTATTACCTCGGCCACTGGTTATGGAAGAAAAGGCGACGAAATAGGTCCAGGGACAGGCAGAGATGCGACTGATGCGGTCCAAATGAGAAGTGGAAGCTACTTTGGTGCGATACACGAGATCAAAGTTTTCGGCCGTCTGATTTTCGAACATACCATCTCGGAGTACCTGTGAAAATTTAAATTGCTAATAATAATAATAGTTTATTTATTTATTTATTTTCTTTATAAAGAAACATTTATACAAAGGTACTTCTCCTAAGCTTTAAAGAGCTTCTAAGAGAAGCTATTGCTAACAAATTTGCGGTCCTAAATAATCAAGGTACGTACATACCCGCTGGTGATTAACTTCTTTTGTTAATCGTACTCCAGGAAAATTAGACTTGCACTTCGAAAAAAAATAGTAGAAGTTTATCTACAAAAGCATTGTTGTACACTCAAACAAACTCTAATGTGGGCTAGTTTGGTGAGTAACAAACAAATCTAGAATTTCCTTGTAATCATCAGAGTTCATTTATAAACAAATCAATTTTTCTGCATTTTCTATATGGCGACCTTCAGTCTATAGTTACTTGGTTTCGTAAATAATCTCACCCCAGCCAAGTTAAAAACGCCATCCACGGGACTCAAACTCGCGGCACTTCGAACCAGCTCTGCAGCTCCAGCCTCGGTCGTCACGTCAGCCGTACAGATGTTCACCTTCACGCCGGCCATGCCTCGCCATCGGTTCACCATGTATTGCTGGTAGCCTGACTGAATGCCCCTGCGAGAACTCACCACCAAGTGACGACAATTCCTCTGAATCATCCAATCGCAAAGTTCCAAACCCAACCCACCGAGTCCACCTAGAAGTAGACAAAAACTCAAATAAAATACACTGCCAATTATTGACCCAATACTTCCTTGTGATTAACTTAATTCAGGACGCTAAAATCAAATAGATTTGACTTGTCACAATTAATAGATCTTTTTTTTCACATTGTATACACTTGGCAATAAATTTTGAAGTAGTCACCGTGGCAGAGTGAGTTAGCGCGCTAGGCATTGCACGCACGGTGACCTGGGTTCGATCCCCAGCGGGGCATGAATTTTTCTGCTCTGTACTTGGATGTTCGGGGTCCACTCATACCTCGTGAGGAAAAATGAGTAGTTACTTGTATGAGTAACGACCAGTGGCGGCATTACCAGAGTAAAAAGAAATTAATGTAATAGAATAATTCGAAATGCGCTACCCACAAAAATTGTGAAGAGGCCTTGTGCTTCACCACAAAGAAAATCATACATACATACACTTGGCAATTTTGAGATTTTATACTAAATCACTTGAATCTCCAAAACTACTTGACAGATATTCTCTAAATTTGTTTTTATGGTAGAATACCGCTTTTTCTACATTCTAAATTCTACCAAAAATCAGTCTTCGCAAGTCGTAGACCTAATTTTGCACTTTTTTGTCCGAAATTTTTCAAGTTTCTTAAATATCATAGCGAAGTCATATTTTATTCAAAATAATTACAAATACATACGCATAAAACACTAATACGCATATACATACAAATTTCATTAAAATCGAGTGTTCCGTTATGAAACGACCAGAACTATGAAAAAAATTGAAATCGGAGCAAATAAATATTTATTTATTTTACAAAAATGAACACAAAATCAAAGTAATAGGTATGGATCAATTAAAAAAGTTTTCTTACCAATTACAATGTAACATTTGGCTGCATCAAAAAGAATGTTATCACTGCTTCCAGACATGATTTGTTCATTTAGATAAGATTCGAATAGATTATTATTTCTAACATCATCCGGAGTGATGAGCATGTGTCTGTAGCTACCCCAAGCACCTTGCATGTAGACGTTATGCACTAGGTTCTTACTCAGCTGCTTGTCAATATCATCACTTGAAACATTTTCATCTTCAATAGAAACACATCTGGAAGGGAATCATCAACATTTCAGCTGTAGGGCCAAGGAACTTAAGCTTAGTTATGAGTGTATCAGTATAAACAGAAAAGTGAGAAATTGTACTAGATGTACAATTGTACATGGATATCAGAACATACCTGGACAGCTGTTTCGAGCTTATTTGCTCTCATCAGCAGGTAAAAGTTCTGAAAATCCATGCCATCAACTAACCTATCTATTTTAATCAGTATAAACAGACAAGTGATTCTGTTCTTTTCTTATGAAAAACACTGAAAAAGTATTATTATCTATTTTTTGGTATCTGATGAGTTATAAAAAATTGGTCAGATAAGGCAGCGGACTTGTAACCTGGAGGTCGGTGGTTCAAGTCCCGGTTTCAGCGTAGATTTAGTAAAGCTAGTTTGAGTAGTTGTGATATCACAAAAGTGATCAACACAAATATAATAACTTTAACTTTAAACTCTATTTCTTTGGTACCTAATAAGTTATAAAGAATTGGTCAGATCGGGAACTCGCCCAAGACTTACCTGAATCTAACATCCGAATGTTCGTACTCTTGGTTCAAGCATTTGACGAGCGCCACTAGTCCTGACCCTGCGACCCCAGAGTCACCACAGAGAAGAATATCTTGTGACGTCTTGGAGGCTTCTTGTAACTGAGACACCCAGTCGAAAGAGTTGGCTGTCACTTTGACCCGGGCGACTGTTACGGGAGATGTGCGTGTAGACTCCTGGTCATTGAACAGATAAATACGAGTAAATCCAATAATAATATCGCCTTATTTATACTGCCCGATTAGAACTATTAAGTCTTATTATTCCAGCAGTAAGCCTAAGACGTATTATTATGTGGTAAAAATCCCAAAGGAGGAAAACTTGTCTTGTCCCGGCTGGGTTTCGAACCCGGGACCTCTGGAATCTCTGAATTCACACAGTGCCGCCTTTACCACTGAGCTACGGGACAGACAATAATGTACATTATAAAGTTAGTGTGTGGAACCAATGGTTTGGTCTTTTTTTTTGTTAATACAAGACATTTTGATCTTATATTTAGTAGAAAGAAAATCGAAGAAAAAAAGGGGGTTTGAAGTGTTCAGATTCACTTACTATATATCGGCAAGGAGCCACGGAATACATAAATTCGGAGGTAGCAAATTTCATTTTTGATCGATAGTTCCTTTTTCGAAAATTATCCATTTTATTCTAAAGCTGATATGCAGAGACGATTTTGTAATCCCTATAAGGTTCACTGTAGGGTGGTCCCGAGCTTGCTATAGGGAATACTTCGACCTTGACAATCATTTATTTAAGAAACATCTGAATGTGCGTGCGCACAGACGCTTCAAACAAACGTCTCTGAATAACAAAATCAGCTGAAGGGACAAATGATCCAGACGTCCCTACAGTGAGGACTCTGCATACCACTCTAAGGAACGGTGGTGGCGGCGCGCAGGAGAGAGTATAGTTCTGTCCTCCTACAGTGAGGACTCTGCATACAACTCTAAGGAACGGTGGTGGCGGCGCTGCGCTACTTACTCTATACAGGAGAGAGTAGTTCTGTCCTCCCAGCGACACTCTGGACACCTCCACCAGGCCAGCCTCCCCCGGGACCTGGCCGCCCCTGTGAACCCATAGCACGCAAACACTGGACTCTTGTTTCAGAAGTTGGCCAACAATTTCGAGCGGTTCATCCACCAGAACAATATGAAACTTGTCTTCCTCCTTCGAAGTGAAGGCGTCCAACCCGTCGCGAACTGTTTTGATGTGGTTGCTGGTGAAGACTGGATTAGGCATTCCTGACTCACGAACTGTCATTTCTGCCTGTGGGGATTGAGAAAAGCAACAAGTAAAACCAAGTTATTCTTTTCTTTTTAAACGTCTATTTAACATCTGGGTCATTTGAGACGGAGCTTTTACCCTCTTTCACCCACAGGTACAGTAGAACCCCGTTATTATGAACTAATTGGTACCAGGGGTAGTTCATAATAGAGGGGTTCAATGTAAAATTCATAATACCGGGGGTTCCATATAATTACAGGTAAAATAAGGGAAATAAGGCAAATTTTGAACATATGAACGGGGGTACATGTAGTTGAATGTTAATTTAGGTACAGATTAGGTACATAAATACAAAATATTTATGTACATAGAACTATTGTGAGGAGCTAAAGAAGTCTGGAATGAGAGGAAATTTCCATTTCGTATAAAAATTCTCGAAGAAAAAAAAAAGATCGGCCGGAAAATAGTTCATTTTATCCGAAGTTCATAGTATCGGGGATCATAATAACGGGGTTCTACTGTACCTTGTATAGTTTTTCCAACTTTTGTGTTTAACTAAACATTTCTAGCTTTGTATACTTATTTATACTGCCCAATTAAGACATAAGAATCCAATTTTTACAACTGTAACTTTGCTGTTATTTTCATGTGTTCAGGCTCTCGAATACAATGAGGAAAAATTCATACAAATAGTGGGATTCGAATTCGAACAAAGGTATTCCTTTACTGTCTTGATCACCAAACTACCGCTTAAGGAGCTAGTAAGTAACTTCTTTATAACACCCCCGATGTAAATACCAGGGAATGTAATATTACTTAGAACAGATGAAAACAGTGCATGGACTTACTGTTTTCCTTGGTTTCTTCTCTATGATACTCTTCATGGCGAGAGTTAATTTCAAATTTTCTGCCAAATCCAGAATTCTCAGGCTATCTCTGCATATATTTTCCATCGCTAGCTCTAACAGGATTTCCAAAACCTGGTGTGAATTCAAGTGTTTTTTATCGTCCAGCTGAAACATAAAAGATCATGTGTTACTACCCCTACTCGTCGTATATGTATCATGAGCTAAAAGTTTTTTTTTTTTTTTTAATATAAAGCTGTGTTATGTACCAGACGTAGCTACTTACATACATGCTAATTACAAAATCATTATTCCAATTTGCATTACAAAACATTTGAGACTTGAACCACAGACCTCCAGATTATAAGTCCACCACATTATCGATCGAGTTGAGGCCAATTTTAAAAAATATTATCAAGACTCATAAGTTGTGTTGTTTACCTACTATAGGTAATATAGGTATTTCAGCTGTTGGGTCACTTTTGACTACATCGATTGTAGATTAGTACATAGACTTTCATGAGCTTGTTCACAAAAACTTTAAAGTGAGATCTCAAAGAAAAATAGGTACCCTTTAAAATAATAAAAAAGGGAAAAAATGAACACACAATTTTTATGAGTAGACATACCTAACGGAAGTAATAATTTACCTCTGGAAAAAACTTTTGAAACTCGAATATTTCAAAGGTGGGGTCTCCATCTTGTGTTTTTCTTTTGTTGGTTTGAGTTACCGTCATGCCTTGAATTTGAACACCACTTGTTGTCAGGGTATCGGTGATACTATCGTAAGCTATGGGGTGGTCTGGAATAAAGAAATTGGTTGATAGATTGTGGCAGGTTCGTTTCCCGGTAGAGACAAATTTGTATTTCTGATACTAATTTTCTTTCTTCATTATTATTGATGATGATGAAAATGGAAATTTATTATAGATATCAAATAGTAACAAGATAAACATGGACGCAAAGAAGTTAATATCATATAACTATCACAGATACCACTACCTGTCTCATTAGGTCAGTGGTCAAGGCGTGGGTCTAATAATCCAGAGGTCGCGGATTCGGAACCCAGACAAAACATGACAAATTATTCTTCCATTTTTGATTTTGACCACATAATAATTTTTACCACACTTACTGCTGGAATAATGCGACTCATTAGTCCTAATCGGGCAGTATAAATAAGGCGATGTTATCATTAGTATGTTTATTAAGGTGAAACTTTTTAGATATATCTCAACATTCCCTAACTTCATAGATGTCAGCGGGAGTTTTGCTGGTACATTCTAACTAAACAAACTACATACATATTTTCTATGTATACAAACAATTGGTACAACTTGTAAATAATGACTTCTGAGACAAGAGTATTTCCCTTGAGATACAGACAGGGAATAGTGTGCTATCATAGAGGGTACTTTTCGCCCTTCTGTAAAGTTTATCAATTTTAGTTTAAAATATTTCGTCAATAAGAATAAATTTAAAACTATACTTACTTGTTCTATCCATAGAAATCTCTTTGAGAACTTTCGGCTGAATGTGAACACGCTGAATCATATGGGTAATCTCAAGTCACGGTGCGGTAAGGACAAAAGTCGAAACTGCAGCACTGTGTCAATGAATGCCGTCCAATCGCTATTCCAAGCCACTTTTCCGGCCGTTCCTAGAGTGTCTGCCTCCAACAGACCCTGGTAGAAGCCTTCATACTGGTATCCGCGCAGGTTGAGCTCTTTGTAAATGTCTTCGGAGGAAAGTTGAAATGATTGCTGGAAGGAAGGTGAAGTCTTGCCAGACATTGTGGACTGTGCCATCGGGAGATCTTGGATTCTGCCCTCGACGACAATCTCCGAGTTTTCTGTGATTTCAAAACGGCCACTCGATGGCAATATGGTAACTTTCAGGTGAACAGTGCCTGTGATATGAAAACAGATTAAAAGAGCTTTGCAGTGGATAGATGTTTTAAACTCAGTATAGTATCTCGATAGAATTACATCCGATTTTTTGTGGGAGTAGAAGTTATCATATTTGTTTTAATCATTTTCGTGATATCACAACTACTGAAACTCGCTTTACGAAATCCACTCTGAAACCGTGACTTGAACCACCGACATCTATAGGTTACAATCCCGCCGCACCGCCTTATCGATCTAGCTACTGAGGTCAGTAGAAATCGGGAGTATTGTGTTCATTTGTATAAAAAAATATTTTTTTTTAATTCCCCGACTGTTCCTGGAAATCAGTTTGATGATAAAATTCAAAATCTTTCTATTAAAAGCTTTTATTTTAAACAATTTTACTTATTTAAACACTTTACCTGCGAACACTCAAATAAATGAGGAAAAATCCAAGTATTGGGTGCTATTCGATCCACAGCTCATGTGCTAGATTGTTAACGTTACATTCTCTATTTAAATAATAAATAAATAAATATATTATATTAAAAGATGTTTTATATAAGTAAACATATGAACCCAAATATGTTAACTACGTATAATTATTTAATGTTTGAATTATTTTTCTATTTTTTTTTTTTTTTTTTTTTACCGTCAGGGCTGAGCACTGTGGGCTTCAAAAATTTGATGTCTTTGAACTCAACTCCGATATTTTCGTACCACTCTTGTCTAGAATGGGCTAGAGCGCGCCACACTAGAGTCTGAAACCGAAATGAACAAAAAACATTAACATCAGCAAAAAAATACTTGTATAAAAAATCACCAATAAACTAATATAATTACATAGTTTTGTCATAAATAGAAGACCTTGGTTTTGAGTAGATTGCATTTAAAAGAGGTCTTCTAAAAATCTTCATACATAGGTATAAATAATATTATAAAAGGTTACATCTGGCTAGGGAAGTAGGGAACGCTAAAACTCCAGGTAACTCAAGTGGAAAAGTTGGCTCGTCCCTAATTTTTATATGTGCGATCAACCATCCTGAGAACTTGGGTTTTTTCTTTATAAGCCATTAAACACTTGGGTATCTGCAAGTTAGCCTGGCTTGTTAGGGTTGGCTAGTCCGTCCTCTGTTTATAGTCCTCCAGCGAGACACTTATCTTCTGTTCCACCAGCCAGACAAAAGCAGTTGGTTTTTGGTCTGTTTGAATTACACGACAAGAGAAGACTTAATTAAATTTAACTGTGTGTAAATTACCTATTTCACATCTTACCATATAGCCGGCTGCAGGATACAAAACTCTACCGTTGATTTTGTGTCCTGCCAGTTGTTTGTCTTCGTCATTTTTCAAGCTGATTTCAAACTCGTTCTGACCGGAATCATTCTAGCAGAAAACCGAAAGCAAAAAGATTTACCATACCTGTGTAGGTTTGCATCTGTATAGTGACGTTAAGATTCCCTTTCATTATTTTCAAACGCACACCTCATCGTAGATTCAGTCACATGAATATTGACTTTTTTTTCAAAGATGAGTGTTTCACAGCATTTTTTATTTCGTAGCCATGAAACAGAAGCTACTGTAGACGCTTGTGGTCTGTGTTGTAGCCTACCCATACCCATAAAATTTTTATTTTATTTATCTGTATCATTGTATTTTATTGTATTGTACTGACCATTGGAATGCCTTCGTGCGAAAATACCAAATAAAAGTTATTCTTATCTTATCTTATCTTATCCCGTAGTATGCTCCTCTCTGAGGGCGAGAAGTGACACAATACTTCCCAGTAAGGTGCTGGGTGAAGAGAAGCGCACCGAAAGGTATCCCTTACAAATAACTGTAATACTATTATATTCAGTTGCCTTGAAAAATTCAATAATCGGCAAGATTAATGAATGAGAATGACATAGACTGATAGTCTAATACCTACCTACACCAAAATTTTCACTAATTTAACTCTTGTATTATTTATGACCTATGTAAAAAAACCTAGTGCATTTTTTATGAACGCCCAAGTACAATGCGGTTATACAATGTGCAATGACTAAAGTGATTTGTTTAGTAGTGTGATTACTGATTACTTAATGTTTCCAGTGTATCAAAGGACAGTTGATTAACAAAATAAATTTGAAATGGGTTTTTCGTTTCAAGAACTTCATAAATGAAATCTAGTACAAATTGATCATAATTGATGGGGACATAAAATAGGTAGGTAATGTGTATCATAATTTTCCATCAAATAGGTTTTTGTTTGGCTAACTTACAACAATTCGACCACGATCTAATCAAGTTCATGAATTTTTTAACAGATACTTTCACCCTTAACTTTTGTGTCAAAAAATATGAATGTCAACCCTGAAAGAAAAACTGACAGGTGACTAGCTAAAACCCTGCACTTTCTCGCAGTTATAGTTTTTACCCTTGTCTGGGGTCTTATTTAGATTCTTTTAAATCGTTTCTTTTAGTATGCACCTAAATAGTAAGAGTTGATTTGGTGCCAAATTTGGAGTCATTTGGTTCAGCCGTTTTGGAGTTCTGTTGATCATGACTGAATTAAAAATTGATGTACTTAAATGGATTTTACTAATCATAATAATTATATTATTAAGGTAGGTTCCTAACGAAATGTCACGTCCAAAGCAGAAACGATACTATCTCGAGAACTTTTCTTTTTAAAACACCTCTACCTACCTATCATTCAGGATTTTGCCAGTCTCCAGAAATATTTTTAAACCCTTACCTGAGGTAGAAAAGATGGCACATTGTACTGAACACTATGATCCCATTGAACAGTAGGAGATATCATGGGTGTGCCTGGGGACACAGGATAGGAAGCTTTGCCATACAGACTGGCTAGCTGAACAGGAACACCACTCAGATACAAACTGAAAGAGAATGAAATTCCTTCATTCAATATGGCAGACACCTTACAATTTTTCTGGTTCCTTTGAGACTTAAAGGAAAAGCGGGGGTGGATTATTATTAAATTATAATCCCATCTATAGGTTCTTATCCAATTACCACTATTAGAATATGTTTTGTTCCATTTGGCTCTGTAAGGCAGAATATAGCATATTAGTTGTCTGACGTTAGAAAAAGGTCATTAATTTTCATGTGAACTTTTAATTCCGATAAATTTCGAATATTAGAAATCGGAAGTATTTCTTATTTATTTCAGACTTTTAGTGAAATAAAAATCAATAATTTATCTTTTTATCTTGTTTTGTTCGCATACTCTTTTCTCTTGAGCAATCCAGAAAGAACACTTCCAGCATTACCTCTCAAACATTCAAGGAACAATCTTTGTGTGACAATCTGATTTCAGAACAGAAAAACAATCTTAGGCTGGTATGCAGAAACGATTTTGTAATCCCTATAGGGTTCACTGTAGGGTGGTCCCGAGCTTGCTATAGGGAATATTTCGACCTTGACAATTATTTATTAAAGAAACATCTGAATGCACATGCACACAGACGCTTTAAACAAACGTCTCTGAATAACAAAATCAGCTGAAGGGACAAATAACCCAGGCATCCCTACAGTGAGGACTCTGCATAACACCCTTAGGCCGAGGCTACGATAGGAGCGGCAAGCGGTGACCGACAAGCGGCAAGCGATTTTTTTTATCGTAGCGACCTACTAAACATTTCCAAATTCTCATTTTCCCGCTCGCCGCTTACCGCTCACCTCTACCGCTCACAGACGCTCCTATCGTAGCTTCGGCCTTATTCTTACCTCCCAATCCCATTCAACAGAGTGTTGATCTGCTGCGGTGAGGCTTTGTTCGTAAGAGTGACCCTCCTCACAGTCGCTGGTAGAGACCTCTTGAGGATTGCCTGCAGCAGGGGATGCGGCGCTATCTCTATGATGGTGGCATTGGCAGGGACGAAGCTCATGGCATGGTGGAAGAGCACAGGAGAAGACACATTGTGCAGATGGTAGTCGAGTGAGCAGGTCCGAGCCCTGCCAGTGCCCCAGTCAGCCTCGGGGAAGGAAGTGCTGATCCACCGCGGAGTTCTGGCCGGGGCGGTGTCGGCTGACTTGAGGAACTAGGGAAACATAGAATACAAGTGTATAGCTTAGCTTAGCGCACGATTAACTCCGTAAACACCTCTTTTATTTTCTTTTTTTTTATTAAAAAAAAGGTAAGTGTGCCCCGGAACCGCTTTCACATTACTTCAGGGCACTTTACCTTGACATCCATGCCATTCCGGAAACGGAAAACTTTGGTCAGAAATTTCCGCTCCGGCCGGGATTCGAACCCGCAACCTCCGGGTCAGTGACCAATGCTCTTAACCACTGAGCCACGGAGGTCGGCAAAATACCTCTCTACTATATAATTATGTTTGAGACATTCTGCTCATACATAGATCTTATTTTAATACCTAAATAACCTAACTCATAATTCAAATAAATAACTTTATACCATTTTATGTATAATAAATAAATAAAATATTAATAACTTCTTTTTAGTCTCACCGATTCATATTTAGCCCTGAGAAGTTTGGCCGCTGATGCCAGGTAAGGCGAGTGGAACGCAAACCCGAAGCTGTCCACTTCCTTGGCGAACACATTCTCCTTCCTCAGCTCCTCCGCGAATCGCTTCACTTCATTTCTAGGCCCTGATATTGTGACGCTTTCGTTCGAGTTATGACAGGCCGCCACAATGCCGTTGGGTAACTTCTGGTTGACCTCGTCCCACCCGAGTCCCACTGCTACCATGGCCCCTGCGATGGGTTTGGCCTCGACCAGAGCGTAGCCTCGGTAGTACGCGGCCAGGATGGTCTCCTTCAGGGTGAAGCCACCGTCGGCGTAGGAGCACGCCAGCTCTCCTGTGGAATGGCCCACGATGCCGTCCGGTTCAATACCGATCGCTTTCAGTACGTTCACCAAGCCGATCTGAAACGTGAAATTTTTTTATGCATGAGGACGAGCACAATACTGCCGATATCAACCTAAGGCCTATTTTTCTTTTGGATTAAAAAAAAAAAATTCTAGGTTCGATATTTTTATTTTATTCCAAGGTCAACTTCATCACATTCGTGAAAAAAAAATACGTTTCGGTACTTATATAAACAATGGACTTAACCTATAAAAGAACTGGAAGTAATAATTTTCTACTTCCACTTTCGTTAACTTAAATGACTTGCTTCCAGTTTGGTTCATTTTATTCCCGTTGCATCCACTTTGGTTTGAAAGAAAAATAGGGCTTATATGTTATATCTACTTACAGCCAGGGTGTCTACTTACAGCCAGGGTGTCCATAAAGTCCCGGTCCATTTTTGAACCCGCGACCTATGAACTACCAGTTAGACACCTTGACCACTGAGCTACCGGAATTGACAATTAAAGCTATATCCTAATCGTTAGGTCAAAACATTTACCTGCATACCGATCACGCCTGTCATCACATGAATGGGGTTTCTGAACATTTCTTCGGTTGGGCTTTCGTACAAGTTCCTCAAGCTGACATTCCTAGGGGCCAAGATTTTGTCACATTGGTCGATGGTGTCTCGAAATATATTCACTTGCAGAAGATCACGTCCCATCCCTACCCATTGAGATCCCATGCCGGAAAACACGAACCATATTGGACGAGTCTCAGATTCAAAAGGCTGAAAAACAAATCATGGAAAACCTTACCTAGTGTTTCTTAACTGTAATTAACTTGAGGAATTTAACAAATTTTGTATTTTATCGTCTTATGTTTAGTCAAATTGTAAGAAAATAATAATGAAACAATGATCAATGAATTACTATTGAAGTCTTAAAATCTATCAAAGTTTTTTTTTTAATTTAGTGTAAGTGCCTTTTATGTAGAATTCATTGTATGGCACGTATTCTGACGGGCGAGCATTTTAACGAGTAAGTTTCCATTCACGTACATCAGGCTGATTTTGGACTGAACTAAAAGGTGAGTTCCCAATGAATGACCCAAAGAAATCCAAGATTAGGTACCTACTTATCGGGACCATCCCTAATATTGTTCCCCCAAAGTCGGCAAAATTGTCTTGTTGAAACCGAAACACTCATTTCGTTCCGCCAATATCAAATATAAGATTCAATAACCAACAGAATAATTATAGCTACCTGTACTTCTGAGTCCAAGGAAGAATTTTTAATTGTGTAGCCTCTATATTTGTAACCTGGAGTAGGAATGCTGTGAATTCGGTCATACAATGATAAAAAATCATCAGTGTTGTTTGGCGATTTCAGCTGGAAAAAACAACAAAGATTACAATCTTAATATATAAATGTCAAAGTCACTGACTGACTGACCACTCACTGACTGATCATCGCTCTACAGCCCAAACCGTAAGTCCTAGGAAGCTGAAATTTGGTAGGTAGCTTTGTCTTATAGTCTAGATGTGCAATAAGACGGGATTTTTCGAAATTCCCACTACAACACCTGCCATTGGCGAAAAAGGATTTTTTGCTTTTACGGCCATGCCTCGGCCCGCAAAGCGGGCGACAGCCCGCTAGTATTAGCATATAATAGAAAATTTGTAATCCAACGATAAACCATATAAACCTTAATGGTGCTGGCTATTCCCGGCCCAGCTAGGTGGACGAGTTTAATGTGAGTAGCTGGTTTGTGAGTTTTCAGCAATGGAGCACTCTCTTCGAATTAGGAGGTGTAACTCGTTTAGGAAAATTATCTGCCCAATTTTGGAAAAAGTGACCGATTAAAATACTTTCTATACCTTTTTTAATAAGTATCAAATACCTCGGTCGAGGTGTGAACAACGCCCTTCACAAAGAAAGAGACGTATAGGTATGTATTAGATAGAAAGTTTAAAATAATACCTGATTAAGTAGATCTTTCACATTCTGTTTAGTTCTGCCAGCTGCAATTATAAGTCTTGGTATTTTGGCTGGCACACACTCATTGAGACACTTCGTAAAACTGGGTGAGTACTTTTTGAGTAAAACATGAGCGTTAGTTCCACCGACACCGAATGAATTGATGGAGATGTAATCTCCAATCAGTGGTTGCACTCGGGTTACCACCTGAAATTCATTTAAGAGTAAATGAAACATTTAAGGGAAGCGGAAGTGACCTTTGTTAATCACAATTAAATGTTGTTCTCCGCTTTATGAACTTTATAAAAATATCAAACACAATTGAAATGAAATTGAGGTAATTTTTGAGTTAATAATCGGGAAAATCGTAGAATTAGTAATAATTAAAATGCCGGTAAATGTTTGACCCCAGTAGTAATATAGGTAAGTTTTTTTCATTACTACGAGAAACAAATAAAGTACCTAATAGTTAGGCAATGGACATTTTAAATATAGGTAGTCATAATAAAATTATAATATGACGGGGCGTCGTGATTTACTTTTTGGAAGGAAGAACGTGAAAGCGTAATAAAAGTTGGACAATTTTAGAAAAAGTAGGTACCATGACAATTTATGTTTATACATATTTCATGCATTTACACGAACAGTAATGTACAACACGGTTCCGGGTATAATCCGTGGTGTAGAGAGGAGGTTCTTAGTAGTAGGTATAGCGCACCATTATAAGCACTTAAACCCTACACTCCGTCTTGAATGGTAAGAAGATTTTACCTCCTCTCTAAGTAAAAAAAAAATACACGAACAGAGTGGGGATATAGTAAGTGGTGCTCTTACCTTGAGTTTACCCTCCTTGAGACCAGCAATGTTTGGGTTGGGTATTCGATAGTTGATGTTGGGCGGCAAGTGCCCTGATTCGAATGTGAGCACAGCCTTCACAATGCTGACAAGACCACTGGCGGGCTCCGCATGGCCACAGTTTGATTTGACAGACCCAATCAGGAGAGGGGAAGAACGGTTTTGACAGAAAACTTCAGTGATAGCGTTAGTTTCTTGAACATCTCCAACCTGAGAAGAGAAATTATTACATAGGACTTTATATCTTTTCTTAGTATTTTCATTTTCATTGGTATTTCAACACAAACATATGGTACCCTTTGTCATCTTGGCAACCTGCTAGAGGACAGGAAGGCGGCTTTCAGAGCATTTCTCTCTATTATTATACAACACTTTATTAGATATAAATGGACATTATGTACATACAAATAATTATTTTAACAATGAATAATGGAAACAATTGTATACAATAAAAATGAAAAAGAATAGAAAATACAAAAGATATGTCCTAACTGAAGGGCGGGGTTATTGCCTATGGCAATCTCTTCCACCCAACCTCTTAGTACGCACATACGTCCTACTCGCACAGACCCAAAGAACACTCTGGGTCAAATATGAAGTAAATCAGTTCAGTTTGTGTACAGTGGATAATGATATAGAAACTTGAGATACAAACATATATTTATATAGAAACTTGAGATAATTATAAAGAAACTTGAGATAATTATATAGAAACTTGAGATAAGGGTTATGTGGAAGAGATTACCATAGGCAATAACCCCGCCCTTTAGGTAGGCCATTATTGTTATTTTCTTTTTTACTTATTTATTTTGTCCTTTGTTTGTTTTTTTTCTCTTAATTTTATACTGTTACCATTGTACTTTGTCCTCCTAATAAAGCTTAAAAAAAAAAAAAAAAAAAAACATACGCTGGTTCCTGTCCCATGGGCCTCCACATATCCCACGTGGTGTGGGTGGACCCCACACTTCTCAAACACCTCCCTGATGAGCTCTGCCTGTCTCGTGGAGGAAGGGTAGGTCTGGCCCTGCTTCTTATGCCCATCCGTGTTGGTGGCTGTTCCCACAATGTGGCAGTAGATGCGACGACTAGTTGACTCACGGGTCACAAAGATGACGACCGCTGCTTCACTCCGAACATAGCCGTTGGCTGAAATGAGGAGATAATTGAATAAAATAAAATAAATAAAATAGCCTTTATTGAAGAGTTAATTATTTAAAGAAATTTACAAACATAAGGGTTTAAAAATATACTAAAGTTGTCTCTTTTCAGCCTATGTGGCAAAATAGGTAGTAACAAAATAATAATCTAAATTTATATAATTATCAAAATATTAAAAACTACCTATTTTCCATTACCTATACTCATTACTCATATTTACAGTTTTAGAATTCTGCTACGCTGGAGGCCTGATAATTAAAATCTAGGTTAATTAAGATGGAGGTTTTACCCTTTATACGCTGGAAACTTACAATCCAACAAACCATATTAAACTCAGCAAGCCTGGGTTGGACCAGCAACACGTGGGTTCGAATTTGAATGGTCAGCCATCCAAGCTCTAACATAGCTGGGCTTTGTTTAACTTCAGTCACGGAAGTTAAATCGACATTTTTTTTCTTCATTTATATGTATACTTGTATAGTGTCTACAATATTATAACTGATCATAATAGTTGCTCTACTGATAAGGGTTGGTTTAGTTAGGACATATGTATATATTTTTCTTGTTTATATTATTAATATTGTCAATTTTATATTTAATTATTACCATTATTTGTCTGTATATATGTTCTACTAATAAAGAATTTTTTGTCTTTTTCTTTTTTTCAACAAATACTTGAAATATATTTATTTACATATAATCATCTTCTCTTTTAATCACAAAGTTTCAGTAGGGTCCTGAGTGCGTTAGCATGTGTTGGACCCTAAATTAATATTATTAATATTGTCAATTTTATATTTAATTTTTACCATTATTTGTCTGTATATATATGTTCTACTAATAAAGAATTTTTTGTCTTTTTTCTTTTTTTCAACAAATACTTGAAATATATTTATATACATATAATCATCTTCTCTTTTAATCACAAAGTTTCAGTAGGGTCCTGAGTGCGTTAGCATGTGTTGGACCCTAAATAAATAAATAAAATAAGGAGGACTCGTAACAGGCCTGAATTTTTTTTTTATTTATTATTATTAAACAAGTTGGATCAAGTTTTATTTACAAAAAAATTACATAGAATATATACATACATAGATATTAAAATTAAGAAAACAAAACTTGATCAAGGGCGGTGCTAATGGCAACGGCATTCTCTTCCATTAATGAACTTTTTATCCAAGAAAACCAATGATTTCCTTTACCTGAAGCATCGAAGGGACTTATTGTTCCCGTCGGACTCAGCATGCCGTACTTGTGGTACATGAGAGACGTGGCTGGTTTCAGAGTGAGGTTCACACCTCCTATGAGGGCGTGTTCACACTCTCCTCTCTCTATTGCCGCCACGGCGAGGTGCAAACCAAACAGGGTGGAGGAGCAGGCGGTGTCGAGGGTGCAGCAGGGACCTGGAGGATAACAATCCCATTCCACATGATTTTCGGATTATTTGAGCTTTTCAAATTTACATTCCAACACAGATCGAATGATAATAATAATATTTTTATTTTTTTTAATGTTCAAGTTCTCAGTAGATTTTTTTTTCCCCCAGTAAAATTTTACTCATTGACCTGCTCCAGCAGAGTTAAAGCGCCTAAAAGAAAAAAAAAAAAAAAAAACTCTCATTTTAATACTTACTGTCAAAGTTTATGTGAGAAAGTATGAATTTACTCCTCACATTAACTATAAGTACCTAAAACTGTAAATGAAAATATAAGTATCTCGTTCATAATAATAATAATACCGCCTTATTTATACTGCCCAATTAAGACTTCTGAAGTCCCATTATTTCAGCAGTAAGCCCAAGACGTATTAATAAGTGGTAAATGGGAGGATAACTTGTCATGTCCCTGTTGGGTCTTGAACTCACGACCTCTGGAATCTCTGGATTCACAGAGTGCCGCCTTTACCACTGAGTTACCGGGACAGACACGAAATGATGGAACGAGTATCAATTGGTCTTTATTGAGATTAATGGAATTATTAATAGAAATAATTCCGTCTGTTCGCATTCGTACTGAATTCAAAATTTCGGTATAATGTCACAATTTGTTTGATTTCTTTTCAGTGCTCGAGTTCTAGTTAAAGCTGTAGCTAGTTGATTCGAATCCCTGCCATGTCGTGAATGCCCTGTTTTGAGATTTTGATCACATAATACATAATGTCACCAAAATAACTGCTGTAATAGAGGGAGTATTTAGCCCTAATTGGGTAGCATTAATAAGTGTCTATTATTAGTAGATATTATAATATTACCTCTTACGTAATATTCTTATCTACCTCTTAAGGACTTAAGAAATGTAATTTATACCTAATATATTTGTTATATGTACGCTTGTACGCATATGGACGTGATAACCTTCATTGCACTATTAAATACCAATCAGATGAATGCTTTAATTAAACAAAAGGAAATAAAACCATTAGCGTGAAGCCTTTTCCTATAAATGTGTCAGTACTCCCAATGGTAGAAGGTCACGTGATGTGACATGCATCAATGTAATGTAAATACACTACATGAGGTAATGACTGATTATAGCTTCTGAGGTTATCTTAATAATTTCAATATTTTTTTATTTTTTTTAATATAGGTAGGTAGTATTACGTAAATTGGAAGAAGCGTTTACGATAACAAAGTATTTAAATTTATTAATTTAAAAAAAGGTACAGAGCGCGTTTCAAAGTGCACTTAGTGTTATTAAGATAACACTAATATAAGTATTATAAATTCAAACTCAACCATACATCTACCTATCTACCTATTTATTTATGTATTTTTTTTTTTTTTTTTCTACTTCAAAACATTTTGTTCGATCTTAATGAGAGGTTTTTGGCATAGTGATTCATATGGAAGTTCCTTGATGGTTTTACTTCCGATAAATTTCTAATATTAGAAATTGGAAGAATTGTGTTCGTTTTTGTTAAAAAAATAAATGTTTTCTTTGAATTAAAAAATAGCCATTTTCTTAAAGCTGACCTTTACATGGCGAAATTTCTAACTTTTTATGGCAAAAAAGCCTTATACTGAACCTATTTAGCAAAAATTTTGTCTCTTTTATAAATACTCACAAATTATTGGGTACCTATACGCCTATACCCTATACCCATCAGAGTTTATAGAAAGTCTCAGCGAAATCAAAATGTTGATTTTTAAAAGTAGGCTCTTTTTACACAAAAAAAATTCGAGCATCTATCTTAATAGAATTTTCTTTTATTTTAAGAAAAGACGAGTGTTTCACAGCATTTTTTTATTTCGTAGCCATGAAACAGGAGCTACTGAAGACGCTTGTGGTCTGGTCTGTAGCTTGCCCAGCTTGCGTACCACAAGGTATCCCTTACAAACAACTGTAACCAAATTTTGAATACAAATTTTTGTCAACTCGAGGGTTCGAACCCGGGACCCTCCGTATGGCAAGCGAGTGCTTAACCACTGAGCTAAACAAGGATTCTCAATTGAAACAAAGAAATGATTTTTTTTTTTTGCCACCAACCTTGAGTGGAAGAGATAACCCACCCCCCCCCCCCCCCCCGCGTCCCCGCCCTTTAGGACATAGGTTATGTGTGTATATGTTACGGGAAAAGCTAGGAGTGCGGGAAATCCTAGGTTTACCCGGGTAAACCTAGGATTTCCCGCGATTGTTGGGAAAAGCCCGAAATGAATTTTTATTTCGGGCTTTTACCGATCTTTTTCGGTTAATCTTAGGTTTTCCCGAAGCAGGTAGGGAAATGTGTAATATTCTGTTAATGCAATAAAAATTTCGGGCTTTTACCGGGAAATCTTAGGATTTCCCAAGGACCCGCGGTAAAAGTAAAATATACATAATAGGGGCTAACCTAATATCCTTAAAAAGAAGAGAGAAAAAAGACTAGAGAAAATGAAGTACAACACAATGGTATTTGTTTATTGAACAGGTAGAAAAAGTGTTTGTTTTTTATTTTTATTAAAAAAATGTCAATCAAATGTTTGATAAAACACGTAAAAAAATAATGTTTTTCTCTTATTGCTATCTCTTACTGTTTCCTGTTTAAGTAGGTAAATGTGTATATTTAAACACTGAAATATAAAAGGTTTGATAAAACAGATACCTATCAAACCCACAAAAAAAATGTTTTTCTCTCATCGCAATCTCTCTTACTGTTTCCTGTTTAAGTAAGTACATATAATTAAACACTGAAATATAAAATGTTTGATAAAACAGATATCAAGAAAAAATAAAAATATAAAAACAAAAAGTAAAAAATCCTACATTCTTATTATTTGTTAGAGCGGGGGTTTCACGATTCGTCTCAAACTACCTGAGGTGAGTTTTTTCACAACACGATTCGTCTCAAGAAAAACAAAACACGATTCGTCTCAAATACTCAAAAATCGAAAATATATTAGAGCATGGCTGTGAACTGTGACACTTTGAATTACATTTCATATTAGCAGCTCGACAAAGACACTTCTTGGTTGTACATTTGTTTAAACAGCTACACTTTTTGAACCCTTGTCCACCAACCAATGATTGTTTTGAAACAACTGAGCGAAGACTTATTTCCTCATATTTTACATCTTCCAAAGAGATAAAGATTTCAGAGCATAGTGTGAATTGATTACGAGAGTAGAGACTTTTGATGATTCCGCTCTTTGAACCTAATTAGTAGAGCTCATCTTCCTTTTTAATTATGACTGCAATGATAGATTTTGGATCAATTTTAGAACGGTCAACATCTGGAACTTTTACTCTAACATTTTGTCCAACTTGGGTATCAGGAAATTTGTCATTAGACATTTTCTTCATTATCTAAAAATACGCAGTTGGCGTCCAAACAAAAGTCAACAGGTTTAAACATGTCTCAGATATTAAATCTTCACACAATATCACATTTCCCGGAAACTCTTGGGAAAAGTCCGAAATGACCAAATGAATGTCTTATTTCGGGCTTTTACCGATTGATGTTGGGAAAACCTAGGATTAACCGAAAGAGATCGGTAAAAGCCCGAAATAAAAATTCATTTCGAACTTTTCCCAACAATTCCGGGAAATCCTAGGTTTACCCGGGTAAACCTAGGATTTCCCGCACTCCTAGCTTTTCCCGTAACATATATACTGTATATATTTATCTATTTATTTTTTTCCTTTTTATTGTTTATATTGTTTTTATTTTTTACTTTCCTTATCCTACACTAAGGAAAGTATTGTATTCGTCGAAAATTTGACCTACCCAGCTTTTCACATTTCTGGACGAATCATAGCCTCAGGATACCAAAAAAGTTGTTTTCAGCCATTGGTCCGTGCGTCTGTCTGTGTGTGTGTCTGTGTGTGTGTGTGTGAACAGGATATCTGAAGAACGGTAAGAGCTAGAGACTTGAAATTTGGTATGGAAACTAATTTTACACACCAGACGAACCACGAAACTTTTGGTTGAAATCGGCCGCATTCTACGGCCGCAGAGCCGCACATATTAGCCGCAAGCGCCGCTTCTTTGAATTGGTTACAGATACAAAAAAAGTTGGAGAACAACATTTTCTTATATGAAAAAAATAATAGGGGTCTATTCTCATCATTTTTTTGATATCTTGAACTTTTTGGACCTCGGGCTCAATTTACCGGTATTTACCGGGGACCCGCTTTGACTAACTTTTTTATTATTCATCCTAGATGGGGGTTGTGACATATCAAATTCAATGACTTTGAAGTTCTGATTACGAATTTGGCATTGCTTTTTAGCTACCTGTTATCATTGAGTCACCAGTGGCGTAATTCGACTCATTTTTGGGGGATAAGGAAAGTCGTGTGATGTTTACACCAGATTTTTAATATTTGTAATCATTATTTGGACTGTACTTATGTCTTATTATCTAATAAATAATAATTTAATAATAACCTTTGAACTGAAGGAACTCCGGAGTTTAGGTACTATTAGGGTATATTCGTATAGCTCTAAAGTACAGAAGGTACCGGTAGGAACTTTGATTAGAGAACGGAATTAACCTAATACCTGTGAGAAAAAGGGCAGTTAAAAATTTAGTAGTACATGGATTTTTTTACATAGGAGGGTATTTTGATCATCATCAGCAAAGTATGATATATTAATTCCGAGATTATCTAATAGGAACTCGATATCGGAAGTATAATTTCGTTTTTGGAAAATAAATAGAAAATTTACTCCGATTTAAAAAAAAAAAAAAAACATATTTCTGGACATGTTGTAGCCTCCTGAACACCTCTGGTTTTGTGTCAGTCTGTCGGTCGGTCTGTCTGTTTGTCATTTGTATTCCTTGCAACGCGCAAATCAAATCAAATTGTTACCTGAGAAATTGAACGCGTAAGACAGTCTATTCGCCAGCATAGCTCGAGTGGTTCCAATGGTTTCATACCCCGTCAGCTTCTCCGGATAGTTCTCCGCGAAGTTGTTTGCCTCTGTGGTCATCAGACCGATGTAGACACCAGTCCTGGTGCCTCTCAGCTCTTCGGGGTTAAAACCTGCAATTAATTTGACAGTTTTGAACTAGCTGACAGTAGGACCAAAGAAATTGACAGTTTAGCAAGCACGGCAGTGTATCTTTACACGAACCGATTCACCCGGTTTTTCACACGTTCATATCTTCGGTTCAATTGATCAGAGAATTATGAAATTTGAACAAAGATTGTCCTAATATCATTTTAAAAGAAATTGAAAATTTCAAGAGTCCATGCAAAAAACTTTCAGAGGAAAGTAATTTTAAAATTTGCGATTTTGTCACTGACTGACTGACAGAATTTCATTATTACAGCAATGCATTGTTCAGGTGCTAGTAGATAGGTATTATTTGGTCAAATTCTCAAATTTAGAAAGAAAACTTCATAAATGGAATGGGATTTGAACCAATGGACACCCACGCTACTGGATTACCAGATTAGCGTCTAAATCTTTTCAATTAACAATGAAGTGGAAAATATAAATATTCTAAATAGCGTCGGTAGTTACACTTTGAATTTTTATAGAATCATATTCGTAATCAACCATTCATCATCTTTAGGAAGCTACGTACAAGAAAGGAAATGGCCAAAATATACGACTATGTAGGTACATGAACGAAAAATAAGGCCAAAATATGCAAATATATGCTTCTATGTATAGGTTGAAACTGTTGAGAGATACAGTCCTTTCCACCATGGAATTCGCACCAATCACCAATAGATCATATCTTGGATACAGGACGATAATAATAATATCGCCTTATTTATACTGCCCGATTAAGACTATTAAAGCCCCATCATTCCAGCAGTAAGCCCAAGACATATTATTATGTGGTAAAAATCCCAAATGGGAGGATAACTTGTCATGTCCCGGATGGGTTTCGAACCCACGTTTTTGAGCTACCGGGACGATCTTCCCTTTTCCTCGTTTGAATCTTCCATCCCCACGTACCTGCATCCATGATACACTCGTGGGTGAGTTCCAGGAGCATGCGAAGCTGTGGGTCCATCAAGTTCGCCAACTTCGCGTGTATGCCGAAAAATTCAGCATCGAACGATGAAATGTCTTTGATCTTGCCAGTATGGGAGGGTGCTCCGTACAGTCCTGAAACATGATGCAACCATACTCGTACACATTCAACTTTTTCACTGTTAACTCTCTTCTTTTTGCTTTAATATTGGCATGTATTTTCCCTAAACCTAATACTAATACACCCCGAGACATGACCCTTTTAATCAGAGATTGAAGAAAGTTACCAATTAAATTTCAAAATAAGTAGGTAGACACATAATTAAATAAAAACTTTTTTGCTCCTTCAGTCCATAATTTTAGAAAAGTTCAAAATTATACATTTGCTCTTTTCTTTTATGCAAATCGCATTAGCGTAGAAATTATGAACATTTTTTTTCTCTTGACTGTAGATGGACTTTCTGAAAGGTAAGCTTACACTGCTTACACCTGAATTTGCCCGCATATAAGATTCACCGGCAATATTGTATGTATAGCTTTACCTGGTGGCCATCTTCTGCTGTCGTTAGTTATCATATCAATGCCATTGTACAAGTTACTTTTGAATTCTTCGCAATTTGAACTTTCAGGAAAGCGACCCGAAATTCCAGATATAACAACAGGAGATGACATTTTGGGTAGAATTGTAGAAATCTGTAGGAAACTGGAAAAGAATAAAGTGATTTTTAATTCCTTTTAGTACTACAGATATATAAAATAAAACACTTTTTGATCCTGGTCTTTAGTCTATTGTTTGCCACTCGCTACTGATTACCGAAATGTAATTGTGTTGGTTCCAAAGAAATATAGCCTGTTAAATAGAGAATGTCAAGTACTAGTTACTAATAGTTCATAGTTAGAAAATAAATGGATCTCTCAAATATAAATTCCTATGAATGAAAAATGTATTGCCAATTATGGACAAATCGCTTCCTCGTAATAGGTACTCGTGAATTACTCGTATAAGAAATCCAATGAATAATACATTGATCGGATTAATGAAGAATGAATAATAGATATCGGATTTTTTTAGCCAGCGTCGATGGCGTTGAATGCACTGTTTCTCGTAGGATCACCAAAATTAAGCAACGTCCAGCGAGGTGAAGACTTCGTGATACTGGCATTCACGAAATAAAAGCATATTATTTTATTTTAACTATTTTATAGGTCAGTGCAATTTTATAGGTCAGTGGTCACACACGTAAGGTCTTTGTCTTCATGGTCTGCAGCTAGCAGAGTTTAAAGTTGATTAATTTAAATTGGGAACATCTGCAACACGTTTCTTGCATTAATAATAATATTATTTTTTATTTTTTATCAAATTAATTTAACACATAGACGACCGGCATGTTTTTAGTAAGTTCTCCCGTGGGACCGGCGATGTTTAGGCTATTCACAGGCGTAGTGCATGCGTGTACCACCGGTGGTACACCCGGTCCATTCCGTACAGACACGCGTGTACCACCGGTGGTACATCCGGTCGTCCAAGTGTTTTAATAAACCTAAAAAAATGTACTTATTAGCTTCTCAGAAAATGTTGTACAAGTTTAGTGTACAAATTTCATTCACTGGTTTCGGAGATTCGAGCGTTGCGTCGGTTTCGCAAGGAATGAAAATCAGCTGAAAAATCGGCGTCGCGTCGGCTTCGCCAGACACAAAACGAAAAATGTTCAGGGCTAAAAATCGGAAGTATTTCGTTGATTTTTTTTACAAAAGCTTCTTATTCATACAGGGTCCGCCAAAGAAAAGGAGCCACTCGAAATATCTAGTGAGAAAAACTAAAACAGGTGATGTACTATACTCTATCGAGGGGGAAACCTCTTCTACTAGATTTTGATTTTTTTTTTCTTTAACATTATCAGGGGCGACCCCAGTGGGCCAACTTTGGAATCTTTAATAGAACTACCCTATTTGTAATACATTTCTGAAAAGTAGTTGACATTATAAGTATTTTAAAACAAGTTTGAGATTTTAATCAAAACAGGGCCGGAGATATTTTACATTTCATTTCACAGGTTTCAGTCATTTTTTTTATATAAGAAGTAAAAAAAAATGTTAAACACAATACAAGTCTTTCTACTTGAAAGAATTAAATGTTTATGCCTTTTTGATATTATTAGCTTTACCAGGGGAGGTGTCATCTGACATGTAAAATCTTGCATTTTACTTATTTACATTTTATATTTTTTTTATGTACATATTTTGACACTGTAGCAGGCTGCAATTTATTTTCTTTCAATTTACTTAATTCCCTTGTTGCCAGCATATTTTTTGTCGTTTTTCAACTAATTTCTTTTTTCCTGTGTTAATTTTAGATCGTAGGTATAAATTTTATTAAATATTTTTAATTTTGCTTTTATTTTTTATTTATAGGTATTTTTTACTTGTATTTTTTGTAATCTTGCTATATGTCTATATAGGGCTTGTCCCGTAAATATACAATTATACATACACCTGTTTAACAGGTATTATTATTATTATTATGAGTTATAGCATTTAATTTTTTTTAATCCGTTCTTTATGCTGGTCCACACAGGTGCAATATGCAACACGTTGCTGCAACATATATGTGTGTGGTAATTGGAACACTGTTGCAGCAACGTGTTGCAGTTCGTGTTCGTCAGTGATCCATTCTGTTTTAATTCAGTAGTGCCGTCTACACACGTGCAACATAGTAGCAACAAAGATCAAAGACAAAGATGTTCGGTAGAAAACCGACATCCTCATGGATAAATTTTGAACATTCATGTTCGTGTTCAGAAGCCGTCTACACAGAGTGAATTTATGTTGCAGCAACATGTTGCATGTTGCACCTGTGTGGACCCAGCATTAGATATTTCAAGTGGCTCCTTTTTTTGGCGGATTCTGTATATCCAAATATATCTACGGGCCTATACACTGGAGTCTTTATCATGTTTATTTAAATAGAATATAAATTGACTGGAAATACTGGAATGTTTTAAAAAGATCGAGATTTTGGTAAGTGTAGGTAGAGTGTTGATAAAAAAAAACGTTAAAATTCACTTCAAAAACTGCCGATAACGTTGAAAATATTTGTAGCCTAATTGATTCTGCTGCCAATTAATTTTTGGAATGCTAATTGACACCTCTGGAATCTTCAAAGAGTGAGTATAACAAATTTTATTTATTATTAAAAAAAAAAGATGAGTACATGTTCCACAGCCGTTTTTATTTCGTAGCCATGAAACAGGAGTTACTGTAGACGCTTGTGATCTGTGTTGTAGACTACCCATCCCGTAATAGTATGTGTCCCCTCTGATGAGCGAGAAGTGATACAGTACTTCCCAATTAGGTGCTGGGTCAACACGAGCGCACCGGAAGGTATCCCTTACAAACAATTGTAATCAAATTAAGAATACAATTTTTGTGGGCACGGGGGATCGAAGCCGGCACCTTCCGCATTTAACTTCCCGTCCATTCTGTTATTGACGATTACATAATTAGCAAAGACTTGGTACTTAATGTGTCACATGATTTCTGAACATTTAAGATATCCACTCTTATTAAGTGAGAATACCTTATTTATAACTATAACATTAATAATTACTGATGCTAACTAGGAGTCCCGGGAACAGATGAAATTATTTTAGGGGGCATTTTTTGCTTAGTTAAAAAGTTATTGCCAAATCCCTGTTTTTACCACAAGTTAAGAGGTCGATTGGATTGTTGCACGCTTTTGAAGATATCATGACCATTTGATATCATTTTGAAGATTTTTGAGTACCTACCTTTGTATATGTATGGCAGTTGAGCATATTTCTTTTCAAATACCTACAGTTAGTTTCGTCTAAAAGTAAAATATAGTCAAACAAAATTCGAATTTTCTCTTTTTTTCCCTTCTTTGAATTAATTCTGTGACTATAGTAAATTATTTACCTACATGGTCAGTTTGTGTATCAATATTGAAAATACCCCATCCTAGTTTTAAGTTTGTTGTAATAAATTAAAGTTCTTTCAGGTGCGATTAGGAATGAAGGAAATGCAACATTTGAAATGGAACATGAAGGAAGGACAATGTTTCAAATTTTACAAAAACAGAGTAGGTTCTTACAAAAGTTGTGTCGAGGCCATGAAATCAACCTTTAACTTTTTAACTTACCTACCTTTTATTTTTATCTATCCTTTCCTTATTTTTATTATTTTTAAATTCATATTTCATTGTTTCCATTGTAGTAGGTATGTAGGTACGTATTGTACCTATAGCTATGTCTTTACTCTAATAAATAATAATAGATAATGAATTTTGAAATTATCGTGGAAACCCCTAAATATTTATACATATTATTTATGTACATTGGGAACCCCAAAAGTGGCATAAGTATTAGGTACCTAATAGGTACACTTAATTACTTACCTTAGGTATAATAATACGAAAACAGAATTATGATTCGGTGAAAAACATCTCTCTGGAAGTTTTCAAAGCAATTTTTCAAACAAACAATCTTTTCTTAGTTTAATTCATAGCGCTCTTTTATAATTATAATGGGCCTTGATTTTTTTTTGTTCCAAAAGTTTAAAAAACACTTAATCGATATCAAACAGAAATAAAATAGACAAAAGTTAGGTATGTACTCAACACAAATAAAGAAGTACAATGTTATTATCGCCTTTGAAAGTAGTTTCGATTAGAAATGAAACTCACTAGATTATCAAATGAATTCCCAATTATATAAATTAATCTCTCTTAATAAAGCTCTAATGAATGGGAAAGGTTCATTCTCAATCATCGAAATTTCTACCGATAGTAAGTTCATAATTATGTAGGTAGCTACATCTATCATCTCACAGTTTTATGACCCTTTCAGACCCGACGTGTTGTACAGATTAAGGGGCCAAAAATAATCTACCTTGTCTAACAGAATATGAATGCGCACTCTTAAAGTTACATTTTCTATCTTAATCCCCCAAAAACAACCCTTCATGGTTACAAAAGGAAGAACGCCTACTCAAAAGAATCTTAATATATAAATGTCAAAGTCACTGACTGATCATCACTGTTTCTCCGAACTGGTAAGTCCTAGGAAGCTGAAATTTGGTAGGTAGCTTTGTCTTATAGTCTAGATGTGCAATAAGACGAGATTTTTCGAAATTCCCACTACAACACCTGCCATTGGCGAAAAAGAACTTTTTGCTTTCACGGCCATGCCTCGGTCCGTAAAGCGGGCGACAGCCCGCTAGTAAGTAATAAAGCTAAGAAGACACTGTCAATTATGGACACAATACTTCGTCGTGATGAGTTCACATTGTACACTTGACAATTTTGAGATTTTATACTAAATCACTTATATCTCCAAAACTGCTGAACCAATTTTCTTCAATTATGTTTTATGAATACCGTTTTTCCTACATTACCATTCTAGAACTTTTCGACTTAAATGACATCTTGTGTGGATGTGTGTGTTTGGTTGTCGGGGTGTGTGTGATGATGTCTATGTGTTTGTGTCAATTGATTTTTCCATTAGGCTTAATGGATCCTTAGGTAAAACTCCATTAAATTTAGTTCGTAAAAGTCTGCATTATTTTGATACATTAGGTAATTTTGTATTACTAACGGTGGTACACTCGCAATAATACCTAGAGATTGTTAAAAGTGTCACATTTGTCTAAAAAATTGCCCTCCCCTGGTCTAACCTGAGCCTTTTACATATTCTAGGTACTAAATATTACTAATTATTCTAATCACTGAATCTCACTGTCAGGTTTGATTTTTTTCAAATATTAAGTTTTCTAACGTTTCTGTTTGAAAGCATTGTCATCGAAAGGTTTTTTTAAAAATGAATACGAATGTACGAACTATTGAACATGTTTCAGATCATCATCCTGTCATTGTAAACAAATTTCTTGAATCGTCCAGCACCAAATCAGTAAATAGGTTGTAACTTGCCCATCCCGTATTAGTATGCCTCCCCCCTCTGATAGGCGAGAAATGACACAGTACTTTCCATTTAGGTGCTGGGTCAACACGAGCACATCGAGGGCATCGATTTGTCACTTTTTCAGAAATTTCTACTCTAACCATGCCGAAAAGTGGCCAAAACATACCCCTAATACTTACTTCCAAAGAAAAAAAAGCGGTGTTCATTTGCCAAACCCACGTTTTTGGCTAAATTAGCTAACTTGAAAAAGATCTATAGAGTGAACGAAAAGTCTGTGAACGGATTTTTATCTTTATAATGGGTAAAGATAGAGACTTGAATTTTTTTAACGGCTCAATAGCCGTTAAAAAAATCGTTTTCGGGACTTATCGTTCACTCTGTATAACTCTTTTCAATTAGGCGCTTCTCTGCCAGTAGGCAGATCGCTCGCGCCGATTCTTCTGGTGTTGTGTATAACTTAATTGTTTTGAGGTAACTTAGAAGGGAATCAGCGCTCTCGACAGCGTCGGAGGCACAGTTTTTGGGCATAGAGCTGGTAGGTTAGTGCTTAACAGAAAGAATTTCGCCACAACGACAGCTAGGGGGAGGAGTACGCTATGTGTGCATCGCGTATGGTCTATACTCATTCGGCACAGTATGTACTACCTCCTCAAATATAGTCTGCCGGTCACTTGAGCACGAGTGAGATACAATACGTCAAACTGTCAGAGCACAACATGTCATTGTATGTAGATTATTAATTTATTCAGGATATTTGATTTCTGAGAGGCAATATAGCAGACTCATTTTCTTTCTTGCCTAAATTTAACCCATTATCTATTTTAGGAGTGGCTTGGAACCAAGGTGTGCACCTTTAAGCAAATTGCTTTCCAAAGGTTTGCGCTGACAAAAAGCCATTGAGAAGTATTCTTGTTTTTTCGATGTTAGCGAGGAAGAATTTTTTTTGGTATTGGTCTTCATTTGAAATGTAATGTTTTACAAAATTTAATAATTGTAGATTTTAAATCTTTTCTGAATCCTTTCTAAGGCGTGACTATGGATTTGCTATGCAGGTGACCACACAACACCAGCGATACTATAAGAGAGAGCGTATCAAAGATACCTACACACAATATACAGTATGTTTCTGAAAAGGTGGCCACCCCCTCGTAACTTTTGATCGAAATGGAATTGTCCAATTCTGTAAAGTTCTAAGGATAAAAAGTACCCTGTGTTCATTCTTATACTTCGACCCGACTAGCTCTTCCGTCCCTTTAGGCCATATTTTTCTATTTTTCTCGAAAATTTTAAATAGAATGCCATATTTTACTTCCTAAAATTTCTAATAATAGAAGTCGGAAGTATTGTGTTTTGTACCTGTTCATTAAAACTTAAAATAAGCTGTTAACTAAAAAAATAAAACCTATCAGGGATGAAGCTGGTAGGTATTAGGGCGCAAAGTTCAAAAATATTACCCGTACCCTGAATTTCAACGACTATTTCATATTTTAGTGCAATTTTTATTCACATAATATGTATTTTTAACTTTCACATTATAAATATAGCTGATATGTGTTCAAAATATTCTTAAAACAAAAAAATCATACGAAAAGAACGTGAAATCTTGTTAACTTAACTAGGGCCATAGATAAGTTTTTGTAATAGAAGAATTCTTTCTTCATTGCCCCTTGCCCCTTCCTGGCTATGCCCATGATTCTGCGCTATCCAGTTATCCACTCAAATTGTGATCAAACACCTTGGCTGAGGTGTGAAGAACGCCCTGTAGAAAAAAGAGACAAATAATAACACAAAGAACACAAACATATTTATTTAGATTCTCGATAAAATTTTGATGTGTTTACAAACTCTTCAATTCGAATGATTGTAAGCGCCACGGACGTTTTGATTCAGGGTAATAACTATTACTTAAGTAACCCCAAAAGACCCGGAGAAGCTGAGTTGAGCTCCAGGGAGAGTATCTATATCTTCTGTATAAGCAGCTAAGCAGCGTTGTAACTTATAGCTGCTTCTAGCAAGGAGTCGAACGCGGAGAGCACTGCAGTTAGTTTCTACGATGTTCGGATCCGAAGCTCGAGGAGAAGCTCAAAAATTGTAATTGTAATGAAAATTTAAAATTGTAATGAAAATTATTTTTTTAACGACCGAGTTAAAGCTTAATGAATACGAGACCATTCCAATAAAGCAAATTATTGTTCATAAATCTATCCAAAAAATCCCTTAAAATGACCAAAAGTGATAAACCAAAACATCCCTTTAAATCCCTCAATCCCATACTCAAATAATTATCCCTTTAATTTTTAAAACTTTACTTCATCTGGCAACCCTGTTACCAGTGTTTCTAATGTTTCCTATGAATGTTTCATTTCAATTAATAATTAAAATAATAAATTTAAGAAATGAAATAATACATTTATTGAAAAATAGTTTGTCTTTAGATAAGATAAAGTTAAATCCAAATACATAACTACTTTTATGTTGAGAGTTGTGATACTGCAAGAGCAAGAAGACCCAGAGGAACAAAAGACTATAGGAAGTGTTTAACAATCACTTCACAAGCTAATCCATAGTAAAAACTGTCAAAATAATTACTAAACCAAATCTAACCATGGACTTCTTCAACTTTCAACAGAACAATGAACTGCAAGTCTGACAGCATTATTGGCTATCTTTCTTTTGAATTAATCCTGAAAATGGCTGTGAATAGTCCGGAGCCTTTCGGAGAGTCAGAGGAACCAGAGTCCGACTTGGATCCTAGAATTCAAGTGAGTACAAAAACTTCATCAACATTGTTTAGATCCTGGAATTCTAAATTCTAACTAATTTACTATTTCAACAATAAGTATTGCAGCAGCAATGGTGCTTTTAATGTACCAGTTCTCATATCACCAAATTTAAGCAATGTCCAGTGAAGTGAAGACTTCATGATGTTGGATTCTGGCTCAACCTAGGCTGGGTGAGGTCAATGTGGGTAGTAGGTTTGTGAGTTTACTGAAAAAATTAAGCATTTTTGGAAATTAAGCCTGAGAATGTGTAGTTTGCTGATAAAACTTCCTCAACTATAATAAAAAGTCATGTGATGTTCACAACAGTTTATTGAAATCAAGAGATTCTAATCAGGAGATAGAAATGTTATCGGCTCTACTTTGAAAAACCGACCTAAAACAATACCTACTTTCTATACCTTACAGGTTATAAGAAAGTAAAAAAATCAAATGATTATACTATGGAAAGTTTTCTTGTGTCATGTCAAATTAATTTTTCAAACAAGTTAAGAAAAATCATACTCGCGCCAGTCTTTATTGCCATTCAACAAGTAAAACTTAATTAAAAGGTAATCAAGTTTAGGACGCCTAACAAGTATGAAGAAAACTAACATTAAAAAATAAATGAAGATAGGAGTGCAGAGTAAAAATCAACAACAAACTGAGCGATCCCTTTGAAATAACAACCGGAGTTAAACAAGGTGATGGACTTTCAACAACCCTTTTCATAATAGCCCTCCATAAAGCCATTAAGGACATTGATCAAAGGGGAACCATATTCAACAAGTCGACGCAGATTTGTGCTTACGCTGATGACGTAGGAATCATCGCTCGAACTAAAGAAAGATTAATAGAAGTATTTAGACAAGTACAAGAAAATGCTAAAGAACTGGGACTAATCATCAATGAAAGCAAAACAGAGTACATGAAGATCTCAGCATCAGGAGACCACAGGATAGCTGACAACATCGAAATAGACAATGTAACATACAAAGCAGTAACACAGTTTAAATATCTAGGAGAGCTAATAAATAACGAAGGAAGACCAAGCGCCGCTATAAAGGAAAGAATTCAGATCGGAAATCGAGCATATTTTGCAAACATATCACTCCTGAAAAACAAACTCATCTCACGTAAGTCCAAGATGAAAATATACAAGACACTAATCAGACCCATTGTTACATATGGCAGCGAAAACTGGACGTTAACACAAGAAGATCAGGAGAAAATCAGAAGATTTGAACGAAAAATAATAAGAAGGATCTATGGAGCAGTGCGAATGAACGAGGAGGAATGGCGTATCCGAACCAACAGAGAAATCCTGGAAATACTAGAAGGCGAGGATATTGTGAAGTTTATCAAGTCACAGAGGCTCAGATGGTTCGGACACGTACAACGAATGGAGAAAACCCGGATGCCAAACAAGATACTGACCGCAAAAATATATGCCACACGAAGAAAAGGCAGACCTCGCCTGAGATGGATGGATCAAGTGTTGAATGACCTGAGGGTGATGCGGGTCACGGGATGGGGTGCAGCGGTTAAGGATCGTTTGGTTTGGAGACGAGTGGTCGAGGAGGCCAAGGCCCACCCCGGGCTGTAGCGCCTATTGGTAAGGTAAGGTAAGGAGTGCAGAGAAATAAAACATAAGGGTGCACATTTTTGGGGGATTTCTATAATTTCAGATATTTTGTTTAAATTTATTTATTATTTTCTCATCAACTTTTGTTTGCTTCAATTACAGATTGAGTTGGAAGAATTAAACAATGCTACTGATGATATCAACAAACTGGAGATGGAATTGGATGTAAGTTATGCATTCAACATTCCCCTCTTTTTGTGGATTTATTATGGAGTCACTTTGTTACACATAATACACAAGCGGGCTGTCGCCCGCTTTGCGGGCCGAGGCATGGCCGTGAAAGCAAAAAATCCTTTTTCGCCAATGGCAGGTGTTGTAGTGGGAATTTCGAAAAATCCCGTCTTATTGCACATTTAGACTATAAGACAAAGCTACCTACCAAATTTCAGCTTCCTAGGACTTACGGTTTGGGCTGTAGAGCGATGATCAGTGAGTGGTCAGTCAGTGTCTTTGACATTTATATATTAAGATGCCAATTATCACATCCCACCCCGTTTTAGGTCTATTGTGGCCAAGACTTATAATATTACACATGTCATGATGTAGATACCTCTGTATGTGCATGAAATCTTCTTCTTCTTTCACTTTGCCTTTTCCCAAACTTACTTGGGGTCGGCATGAAATAATATCAATAAATTACTTTTTAAAAACATATTATGTCAATTGAATTCTGTAGGCACATACCTAAACTAGTTAGAGATTAAGTGCTAACACAATTTAGGTCTTTTTAACTATTAATTTTTTATTTTACATAACACAATAAATTTTAACCTCATATTTTCATTTAATTTTTTTATTTATTTTTCAATGGAAATTAATAGAAAATAGAATAAAAAAGTTTGTAAGATGCAAGATTTTATTCATTAGTGATTTATTTTTTTACAGGAATCAAATACAACCTTTAGAATGCTTCATAATGAATCAACAAGACGACTGAAAATACTAAATAGACAACTTGGTTCATGTATAGAGCGGGCTAGGCCATATTATGAAGCTTTGGAAATAGCTAAACAAGCACAACAAGAATGTCAAAAAGCAGCAGTGAAATTTCAAAGAGCAAATGGTGAGTTACTCTGCTGATTGAATGGAGTACTACCCTAACTGTTAATAAACTCTTAACAGTAGGGCCCAAGCCCTCTGTAGCACCACCACTATTCCATGGAGATTGGATTCAATAAAATGGTGCAAAGGTATCACTACATGTATCTGATTTTTTGCCATCATTTCAGTTTAGACCAGTTGGTTCAAGTTGTGAGAGGGCATCAATTTTACACTAAGATCTTTTTACTATGTTGTTGTTCATGCATGTCTAAAATATCATCCTGAACTTTTCTTACAAGACAATAGATGGAGTTCTTTCTCGTCAACTATTTGTCCACATTTGCAACTGAATTCTCTGCAAATAATGTATCCTAATCTTTGGCCAACACATGTTTAAAATCTTTTGGCAGGTATTACAGCTTGAATGTTTTTGGATAGCCATATTCTTGATTTTTTTTTTGAAAAACTTTGATTCTCGCAATATCAACTGAGTCTTCAAACTCTAATTCGTCCTGAAAATGAAATCTAATTCGTCCAACTGTCCTGAAAAACATACTATCGAATTCCTCATTGAAAATTACATAAGAAACAATTATCAATTTATTCCTATAGTTAAGTTTACTAGTGGATGGGGTCAGCTCAGTACATAATTAAAAAATACTTCCGATTTTTAATATCGGAAATTCATCGGAAGTAAAATGAATAGAAAATTCAAATAATGCTTCTTACTCCTCAGAAATCCACCAGGCTGCTAAAGAAACAGTTGCACTTGCAGAGGCACGCTTTCTGAGCAAGCAACACGAGTGGAAGTTTGACAGCGCGTGGCAGGAGATGTTGAATAATGCCATTATTAAGGTGAGAAAGTATTTAATAAGTAATTTTATCATATTGAAATTTTGGACCCGTTTAACATGAACATAATAGAATAGATTATTGCAGATAAGTAAGATTACTTTAACGCAGTAAACAAATATCAAACAATGCACACAATGCAGTGTTTAAGAGAGAGAAAAAAGATTTGATGTATTCATGTCGACAAATCACAACAATCCCCAAGTAATTTAAAAAAATTGAATTTGAAGAATTCATGCAAATTAGAGCTTTCTTATGATGCAAAAAAGGCATATTTCGGAGAAAAATAAACATAATTGAAGAAAATGCCGTAGGCATTATCACCACCCTTGATCAGGCTTTGTTTATATTTATTTCTCAATTGTTACCATGTTCATTGTATATAAAAGATGTAAATAAAGCTTGATCCAAATGTTTATAAATAATATAACCCTGTCCATATGCTGATTCATTCGTCTCTACCTCAGGTCACAGACGCCGAAAATCAAAAGTCCGAGAGCGGCCGGGAGCACCAAAAGAAGGCCACACTGTTCCACGCGGCCGAAACCAAAGTCCAACTTCTGGAGCACCGGCTCAAGCGAGCCATCATCAAGTCGAGGCCCTACTTCGAGGAGAAGTCCCTGTGCGAGGGCCAGCTGAGCACGCAGAAAGCGCGCGTGTTGCAGCTGAGAGAAGCTGTGAGAGCCGCCAAGGCGCGCTATGCCGCCTCGCTGAGGAGACTGGAAGACATCAGTGAGGAGATTCACATGAGGAGGCGGCGCGAGGTGAGGAGATGAAAATTGAAATAATTGCTTCATTTATTCTTAGTCATAGTTTTTTTTTAAATCTGTTTCAGTTTGTATCTCGTTCATATTGTGAACCATCTATTGACATGAACATGGACATGAAAGGAGCTTAGAAATTGGATCTGGGCGTCCATATAATCCTCTCACCACCGTGAAGTAGGTATCAATACCTACCTCAAGGACACGGAATTATTATCTGTTTTTTTTTTTGGCTTTCTTTAAAGTGGCAGGGTTCTCACATGTGAGCTCTTCCACTCAACCACTATAGAGAAAAGGAAAGAAAGAAGAATAAAAAAGATTAAAAAAGAAAAGAAAAAAATAGTGGTGCTGCTCCAGACAAAGCAAGGCGTATCTCGTTCATATTGTGAACCATCTATTGTACTACAAATTTGGCCTACTTTAATATTACTCTCTCTCTCTCTCCCTCTCCCTCTCGCCAACAGAGCGCATGTGAGAGTCCCACAGGCCCGCGGGAACCAGGGGTGGGGGCCGAGTTGGCGGCCTTCCCCCACCCAGAGGGTCTCGCCTATCACACTAGACACGAGGACGCCCAGAGTTTGGACGTTGATTTCGACCTGGACAAGTGTGACGTCAGAAGTCTGGGCAGCTCCTCGATAACGAATTCCTCGCACATGTCGTACGACTCGGGGGACGAGAGTTCGAGCTCCGGCATGCACCCAGAGGTGAGTCCTTACAATTTTGCCACCTGTTCTATGACTTGTCCATGGCCAATATATATGAGACTTTGTTTGAATAGTCTGGCTGGAGGGACGTTAAACAGGGAGAAGACCAGTGTTTCGCTAGAGGACTATAAACAGATAACAGACTAGCCAACCCTTACAAGCCAGGCCAGCTTGCAGTTTCCTAAGGGTTTAATGGCTTATAAAGAAAAGTCCAAGTCCTCATGATGGTTGATCGCACATAGAAATATGTGGTTCAGGACGAGCCAACTTTGAAATAAAGTTGGCTGGAGACCATCACTCACCCCTCCAGCTGTAGCCAAGCTGGCTACAACAACAACTATCTGTTCTTTGACTTGTCCATGGCCAATATATGAGACTTTGTTTGAACGGTTTGAAAATTATTTGGGTATTTTTAAAATTAAAAGAAATTCTATGGGCTCTTGGAGATCTTATAGTATTGCTCAAATTATCTAGGCAACCAAAATATCATCAGGTGAAAATCAAATGGTATGGAAAACGAGTTGTATTTGAAAGAAGAGCTGCACTGGCACTTTTGACTTTTTCGAGATGTCTCTGTATAAAATTTCCAGAAAATCAATAAACCTTGAAAATCCATGAACAATGTATATTTTTTACTATGTTATTTAATTCATAATTATTTATCTTACTGTGAAGGTGGACTCCTCTCATTTCAAATGATTGAATTCAACTCATTTTGTTCCAACAGGATCTGGAAAACTTACGCATGCGAGTGAGAGAGCTGGCCACAACTCCTGTAGCAGGCTGGGAGTCAGAACTGGATGACACGGTCAATAAGTTGGACAACATGCTGCACCTGCAAGAATGTGATGTAGAGCTCAAGAAACAGCAGGAAGAGTTGAAACAGCGAGACTCAAAGCAGAATGAGCCGTGTTCATCGATAAGTCATGCAGCTCATGGTAGTCAAACTGTCCGGAAAAATGCTGCCAGTCCTGTGAAGTCTCCGCTGATGCAAAACGGAATCCTCCTCTCGCCTGGGAAACAGGTGCCTCCTAGTCTGACCTTTGATGCAAAACACAGTGGACAGCTAGTCTCTCCTGAGAAACGCAACATTTTAAATAAATTATCTCTCAACTGTAGCACTTTCAACAAACTTGTAGATAGTAGTAGTAGTAATACGTTGCCGGTATCCCCTCTAAGCAATTGTAACAAGTTACAGAATACTAAAGATCATCCGTTGAAATCTCCTTAAGGTTCTTCACTTCAACTCACACTTTCATATTTAAGTATGTAGTTGGACAGAGTCTACCAAAAAAGGAGCCACTCAAAATATCTAGAGAACCGATTTGATTTGAAGGAACAATGAAACATGATTAAATCCAAATTAAGATTTCTTGACAACACGGCCAGAGATGATTGAATTTAATTTAAAAAAGATCTTTAAGTTAAATTGAAAGAAGTCTCATTGGATTCAACTAGAACAGATAAAAAAGAAAACCCCATTGAAAATGTTTCCCCCTTGTTGATATAGTACATGTGTTTTAGCTTTTTTCTAAATTCACATCCGTTCCCTAGGTATTTTGAGTATCTTCTTTTTTGGCAGACCCTGTATAACTGTATACCTAATGTAACTTATTTTTTCATACAACTACCATATTTATTCAAATAACCCATGATATCATCAATAACTTAGTTTACATATTATGATTTATGTACCAACCATGTTTAATAGTATTTTCCATTATTGAAGAAATTTTAACTTATATGTTTATGTTAAGATGAAAAATGTGTTCAGATCGTCAGTACTGGTGGGCAAAGCTAGAAAATTGCAAGTTATTGTCGCATTTAACTCTGTGTATTTCCATGTGGTTGAAAAGTGATGGAATTTCTGTTGTACATAGTAATATTTTCAGAGAAATTTCTTTTGAATAAAAAGAAAAACTATCAGGATTTACACTTGATACAAGTTTCATCAAGGAATAATTACCGAAACTGAAAGAAAAAAAGAGGATTATACAATTTTAGTTTTTAAAATATAGTCATTGTTTATTACAAGTACCTGAATATCTCGACTTGAACATGACCAGCTAATAAATGGAAAAAAATAAATATTCAGTACACTGACCAAGTTTTAAACAAATTTGTAATCCTGCTTTTCGCAGGTTTTCATGTTTCTTTCCTGGAGTGTATTGAGTATCATATTTTTGTTAATCACAATCATGATGTCACAATTACTCAGACTTACACTGCTAATTTTTTACCGTACTTGGGACTCGAACCACCGACCTCCAGGTTGCAAGCCCGCTGCATGCTACCTTGTATTGGGTGTATTTCCTTATTCTGTTTTTTTTTTTTACAATAATCTTCTGAAAATGTTATCTACAACAGAACTTCCATACCTTTTCATCCGTGTGGAAATACGTGAAGTTATAGGGAAAAGCAGCTAACGTTCCCCTATTTTTCAACGCCAGTGTATTATTTTTTTCCGATTTTAATTAATTATTAAAAAAAAGTTTTGCAGCAAGTAGGGATTAGTGCGTTTCTAGGATTTTGTTTTACATTTGATGATTTGTGTTCATTTATATATAAAAAAATATAGATAAATAAACGTGTATAAACGTGGGTTAATAACTGTGGTGTAATAATGGGTCGCACAAGTCTCACCCACCCATATGTTGTTATGGGTCAGCCGGTTGTGTGATTGAGGAGGGAATCTCGATATTCATCATATCCTTGCCTGACCTATTCACTAACAATTATGTGATATGCTCCCTGTTCCTCGTGTTGTCTCTGACTTTATTGAGAGTTTTGATATTTTCAGTTCTAACACAGAGTTAAAGCACCTACTTGAACTGATACTGTGATTCATTTTTAAAGAATACTCATCAATAAGCTTATTATTTAGTCAGTGTAAATTTATTGTCTTGTAATAAATGCAGTGAGATCTTGTTCTCGGTCTTGATTATGGTTTGTACAACACAACATAGCTTGAACATTTCCACCTTGTCTGATGAATGTGATTAAAGAATCGAAAAGCAATGTGTTCAAATTTAATGTGGGCGTTTACTAAATAAACAACGCCCTTTGTGCATGTCCAATATAGTCTTTTTTAAATTTCGATTAATTTATAAATTATATCACTTTAGATGTTATGATTTTTCTCATGGATTTGTAGGCTCTCTGTCTAGATAAATTACTTTTTACTACCTTTTTTTAGACGAGAATTAAAACGAATAAAAAATATTTATTTAACAACAACTAGAATTATTTCTTTTACTTTTTTCTGAAGCGCGAGAAAAACAGGTGAGGTGAGATGATATTTTTAACCTTAAAATAGCTTAACTAATAGTATTTTAACTTTAAAAGTGAAAATTTTACTCTACAGTCAGGATATTGCGGAGACCACTCTATGTATAGCGCTTTTCTTCTGCCGCTTCACGTATTATTGACGGGGAACTAGCGTCGAAAAATCAAAAAAAAAAAAAAAAATCAGCCTCCGTAGCGTAACGGTAGTGACTACTGCCCGCAATCCTGAGTTCGATCCCCGGTCGGAGCAGACTTTTCACACAGAAAATTCTGTTCTCTGTACATGTGAGGCTGGCACTTCCGGCCCTACCCAGGCTGGGTGAGGTTAATGTGGGTAGCTGTTACGATTCCGAGCGAATGGAGGGTAAAACCCCCGTCTTAAACCAGGACGTTAAATCAAATAGAATCGTTGGCGTTAGGAAGGGCATCCAGCCGAAAAAAACCAACCTACCTCAACCATGAGATTGAACAACGTCGACCCTGCTAGAGCGGGATAAGACAGAGTAAAAGAAGAAATAGTATAGGCAATATTCTCCAATATGCATTTAGGATCATTGAAAATAAAGCTTCCCTTCCTATTTACTTACGCCACAAAACTGGCGGTATTTTTTTTTTTTTTAATACAAAATCCAAGCGATGAACTGAGGAAAATCATACCGCTACTGTCAGTTTTTATTTCCATTCAACAAGTAAAACTTAAAGAGAAATCAAGTTTGGTACGAGACCTAGCAAAAAAATAGAAAGAGAAAAGGCAAAGGTGTTCAAATGATATCATTTATTTTTACCTGTAGTATTTTATGGTGTGATTATTCTTGACACGGACAGCTAGAGCGCCATACGGACTTTAGGGAAACTAGAGATACCAATATTTGAGGGATATTTTGAGGCATTTGTCTGGGAATTTTCTCATTGAGGTATTTTGTCTGGGAATTTTCTCATAGTCCCTTATCAAATTTGCCACCAAAATTCAAAATCCAGTTATCATTTTTCATTAAAATTTGAGTTTTCAATTTTGGTGCATAATTTTAGGGTGGCTTTTCTAAACTTTCTTTCATCTATCTTATTATAATCCTTGTTCCTTAAAATACCTTGTTCCTGAATGCTCCTTCGCTTTGAGTAGTTAGTAGATTCTAGATAAGAGAATTGATACCAAAAAAAAAAAAAAAAATGTCCCTAGAAGATCAATACAATTTTGTTTTCAAAGTTAACTTCAAACTATTACACTGCACTTGACTGACCAGCCCTAGTTTTTGGTTTAATTCTTCAAGGAAGGATTTACTCAGTCATTACCATGGAAGGAATTTGTGAGGAAAAACTAGATGTGGCCTCTCTTCATTTGGATTTCAGTGAAGTAAGTATTTTTAGCTTCTAGGTATTGATCCGCCATCAATTATGAACAATTTTGAAATTTGAAAACAGAGTGCCATTTATTGTAATACCATTCATATTTTGAAGAACATATCATGGAGATATGTATTGACCTTGATGCAAAGTGCATGAATTCAGAGTTCAGGTCTTCTCTCCAATTACACATCACAATAACAAATCAATGCTATCCCAAACAATATTTCAGTAAAAACACAATTCACAGCGCAAGATAAAGTCTGATTGCATGCATTCTGCATGAAGACTAACATCTTGTTGGTGATTGATGTGATTTTCAAAACATGGACAGTTGTCACTTTGTCACAGTTGAGATTCTGGTCTGTGGCTGACATCCTATTTGGAATTTAAAAAAATCCTTAATAAGATGTACCTACCTGAATACCAACAAGAATCAAATTGGGAGTCATCTGGTCCAATCAATAAATGTCTAGTTTCGATGGCAAGCTTATAATAATAATAATGTTTTTCTTTGTGTTATTATTGCACAATTTTAGTGGGTTTACCACTTAAACTAGGACTTTACCACTTAAATTTACAATATCTTGTATTATTTTTTTTTGCCTATGATTCTGCCACTGGTAGCTGCTTCACATCAAAGCAGCTACTCATTTTTCCTCACGAGGTATGAGTGGACCCCGAACATCCAAGTACAGAACAGAAAAAATCCTCCCCTGCTGGGAATCGAACCCAGGTCACCATGTGTGCAATGCCTAGCACACTAACTCACTCTGCCACAGTGACTACTGGCAAGCTTTTTATTATATGCAACTCTGAGAACTGTCTTAATATTAGAAATTGGAAGTATTGTGTTTGTTTTTATACCCAGTGTTCAGAAACAAACCTGACACTTTTGTTTTTTCAATAACTTGAAAACTGTTTAACATAGGGACCTGAAATTATATAAGTATGTTTTTGAGGTATGAGAAACATCCAAATACACAGAAGAAAATTATTGTACTGCTGGGAATCAAACCCAGATGATCTTCATGTGTGCAAGTGGAGTGCACTTGGCCATGGTGACTACCTAGCTTTGGTGGTGATAATATAAAATTAATATTTATTTTTATTCATTCTCAGGTTGATGAAAAAGAGTTCAATATCCCAAACAACACTGTTACTCCTACATTAGAGAGTATCCTCAATGAACAAGATGATGTCACATCACCTGTAAGTTTTCATTGTTAAATTAATTATATATCTTTATGTAAGATTATATAAGACATATATTCATATATTTTAATTTTTCTTAATCTTTTTCTCGTTTTGCTTGTTCTCATATTGTATATTAATTTGTAATTATCTGACTTTGCAAAATTTAATGTGAAAAACATTAACCCAAGTATTCCTTGTGGCAGGTCAATATTTTTCAAACTTTACTGTTGGGTCCGGGTTTTAGTATAGCCTTAAGATGAAGCAAAGAAAAGTTTGTATGAAGAGCTAGAACAACTAGAAAATCCCTAGAAAATTTATAAAATTGCAGCACAGAAGAGAAAAGTCCTAATGCATCAGATCACCAAAATTATATTGAAGATGAAAATGGAAAACTTATAACATCTGAAAAAGAAATATGCAATACATGGAAGGCATAAGGGCTATTTTTCTTTTGGATATTTTTTTTTTTTTTTCCAGTTTTGATATTTCCAAATATTTCCATTTTATTCCAAATATTTCCAGTTTAGCTTCCCCACTATTTGTGAAAGAAAAATGCATTTTGGTACTTAAGATAAACAATGGACTTAACCTATAAAAGAACTGGAAGCAAAAGTTTTCTTCTTCCAGTTTGGTTAACCAAAAGAAAAATGACTTGCTTCCAGTTTGTCCATTTTAATTTTATTTCTAATGCTTGTCAATTTTATTTCTTCTGTAATTTTAGACTGTAGATTTACATGAAGGAATAGAAAGTGCACCATCCAATGGTGGAGAAATACTGAGGCACACAGTGCTGAGATCTGTGTCTACTCAATTATGCTCAGCATGTGTAAGTTTTCTTTTATATTATTTTTTAATTCACAACAGTCTTGATGATATTTTTGGAGAAAAAAAAATTGACCTCCGACTTTATAACATTAAGATTGAAAAGAAATATAAAAATGATTAGGCTGCGGTGCGGTTCGTTCAACAAGTGAAAGAAACCTATGTATTGCTTGTTACCTATGTATTGGTAGTTAAATTTATATATTACTATCTCTCTCTCACTTCATAAATATGGCCTTCAAAAACCCAAATATATGTACTATGATTATGTAATCTTCTCTATATTAAGCACTATGTATCACACTAATTAGTAAATTTCTTGATTAGACTAGTGCCCCATCAGAGCTCAGGATTGTGCAACCGGCCACAAATACATATATCATAAAAAAAATCCATTTTCAGGATCGTGTGAATGCAGGTCGTCCCACTGTGATGTGTGTATCAAGTTTGATCTGTGTGGGAACGTCACATGGTCTAGTACTTGCATTTGATTCCTCTCAGCAACTGAAATGGTGCTATGAAGGTGATTTAGAACAAGAAGCAGTCACAGCATTAGGTATGAGAAATTTAAATTATCTGATGAAAATGAAACAATAAAATGTTTTCACATCAGTTTTGTGAAGGCATGTTTTTTTTGGATCTGTGTCCCCTTGATCCTCAGTGACAGACAGCGGGGAGATTTTTCGCATCCTTTCCCCATTGTTGGTTTGTGTCTACCATTGATGTATCTTGAGGTTTAGAATAAAAAGGGATAGTATTTTTTTTTTTTAAAGATGAGTGTTTCACAGCCGTTTTTATTTCGTAGCCATGAAACAGGAGCTACTGTAGACGCTTGTGGTCTGTGTTGTAGCCTGCCCATCCCGTAGTATGCCTCCCCTCTGATGGGCGAGAAGTGACACAATACTTCCCAATTTGGTGCTGGGTCAACACGAGCGCACCGGAAGGTATCCCTTACAAACAATACAAACAATTGTAACCAAATTAAGAATACAAATTTTTGTCGGACCTTCCGCATGGCAAGCGAGTGCTTAACCACTGAGCTAATCGCGCGCTATAAGGTATGAGGAAAGGTGAAGTAGTATGGGAAAAGGAAATAATACTGTTCAGAGTGTAAAGTGCCAGAGCATGAAGAGTAGAGGGAGGGCTCTAACAGGCTAGTAATGTATCAGTTGAACGTCCCCAAGCGATACTGGGGGACGTTAAACTTTCCGTTAAACGTTCCCATCAACAAAAATCATTGATGGATCTAAAAAAAAAAAAAAACATTTTTTTTGTACCAAATATTTTAATACCTGATTAAGATATTTTTCGCAAAATACAATTTCTTTCATGACTGTATTATGATTTCAAATTTATTGATTTATGTTTTCTTCTCTTAATATGCACACAGGCCTAAGTGTGGATTGCACTCGTCTCTTGGCAGGCTATGCCCGAGGTACAATTCTCATGTTCAACGTAACGGAAGCTGGCAAAGTCATCCGCCGCATGACTGAAGTTCATTCCCCCAGCTCTGGAGTTCTACATGTGAAGGTAGAAATAATTCCTAGGTTGTTCTCATACCGACCTCAGTTCAACAATTCCGTGTACGGCGAAAATTTGTAAGGCGTGTTTGAATAAATGTAATCAACAGAACTATGATAACTGATAGGTAAATTATACATATGATTATTTACATTTTACTAGTTGCTATTGTAGTTGTTATGGTAATACAGTCGAACCCGGATATAGTAGAACTTGATATACTATAACTGGATATAGTAGAACGGGCTCTATTAGAACTGGATATAGTAGAACTGGCTCTATTAGAACTGGATATAGTAGAACTGGATATAGTAGAACTGGCTCTATTAGAACTGGATATAGTAGAACTGGATCTATTAGAACTGGATATAGTAGAACTGGATCTATTAGAATTGGATATAGTAGAACTGGATATAGTGAAACTGAATATAGTAGAACTGGATGTAGTAGAACTGGATCTATTAAAACTGGATAGAGTAGAACTGGATAATAATAATAAAATACAAGAAAGCCATGTGTTGTATTTTGGAATCTTAGTTTTATAAAATCTCATTACATTAATACATTCATAATCAACAGAACTCCGAAATGGCTAGACCAAATGACTCGCGGTCTAGAACAGAGTCTTCGTTTGATATTTTTAGCCAATAAAAAGACATGTACAAAAACCTGAACGAGGCGACAAAGTGCCGTGTTTTAGCTAGTTTTTTTTCTGTTAATATTTTTGTTGTATTTGTATAAGTACTTTCAATACGATTGTATTGTATATTTTTACCATTATATTTACATGTATATTTAATTATTTATACACATAAATATATATAGATGTAAAAGCAGCACTTTCGACACTACATATAGGTTTGCAGCAGTTTCGACAAATCAGATTAAGGGATCCCAAACCATGGAATTCTTACATGTAGCAGCAGCATTTTGGACATGTCCAAAGTGCTTTAAAATACACTAGCGGGTTACACCCGCCGCTTCACCAACCCATCAAACACACACAACGCTCACACAATCACACCATACACACACACCACACCCAGACACACCCACACACATCACACCATACACACATCCACACCCACACACACCACACACACACCCACCCACACACATCGCACCATACACACACCCACACACATCACACCATACACACACCTACACCAGCACACAAACCCACACACACAAACCACACATACACACCCACACCCACACACACCCACAAACACACCACAACACACACACCACACACAGACACACACGTGCTGGCACTCTGGCCCAAACCAGGCTTGGTGAGGTTATTATGGCAAACAGGTTCTTTAGTTTCCTGCGAATGGTAGTTAAAATCTCCGTCGTTATAATATGATCATCCAGTTGAAAGCGACGTTAAACCAACAAAAAATATACGAGTTAAGCAACGTCCACCGAGGTGAAAACTTCGAACCTTTTTTATAGTCAGCCATTAGATCGTGTAACTGAGACGTCTTGGATTCGATACCGCATCGTCTCATATTTTTTAATGTTTAACGAATATAATAATAATAATAAAAGAAATGAGAAAAATAGGCATAAAAGACCGCCTAAATCACCCACCGGATCTGAGGAACTTGGTTAATTCTTGATCCGGATTGGATTGAACGGAGGACATAATTGTACATTCATTTGCAGTTATAACTTTTCCTCTTGAATACTTGTCACAATAATAATAATAAAAACTCTTTATTGACAAGAATAATATTGACAAAGGGCGAGGTTATTGACTGAGGCAATCTCTGCCATCAAACCCAGGTCTTTGTGAATGTAACCTCACCCAGACTTATATTGAGCAGTCTTAGGGCTCAGGTTGGACTTTCATTATAAAGATTTTTAGAGATTCTTTTGTTACGGCTGTGTTAGTTAACCTCAGACAGCCTTTCTGTTTGGGCTATATACGAGCATATAATACAATCCTACAAAAATGAGACAGAGTCCCTTTACTCTCTCAGTCTAAACAAATCTCACAGTCTCATATTTATTGGTGAAAAACACAGAGAAATGAATAATAATTTACAATGAACTTTGTAAAAAAAAAAAAAAAATTAGACAATACATAAAACATCTATACTTGTAAAAGAGAGTTTCACTCACTCACTCACTGACTGACTCACTGATTCATCACTGTTTCTCCGAACTGGTAAGTCCTAGGAAGCTGAAATTTGGTAGGTATAAGCTTTGTCTTATTGTCTAATAGATGTGCACTAAGACGGGATTTTTTCAAAATTCTCACTACAACACCTGCCATTGGGGAAAAAGGATTTTTCGCTTTCACCGCTATTTCTCCGCACGGCCATGCCTCGGCCCGCAAAGCGGGCGACAGTCCGCTAGTAATAGATAAACGTACGTACACAAACACAGTCACATACACACAAACACAGTCACATACACACAAACACAGTCACATACACACAAACACAGTCACATACACACAAACACACACACACACACACACACACACATTCACTCAAAAGATACTTGCTGACACAAGTGAGGGCGGGAGAGGGTCATTATTATGATTTTTTCAGTTTTCCTCTAACTACTAAACGCTAGGAGGTGAAGCAAAAAAGTACAAAATATAATAGTTTCAGAATATGTGGTATGCCGGGAATGCGTCTATTTGATACTAAGAAAAAAAACAATATGACGCGCGATAACCAATAGCAATACCATCGCCTGGTGGTTGGTTACCTTTCACTAAAGAGTATATTATTTTGATATTGTCTTTAGTTCTTTGACCTTTCCAGTTTTACCATGACTATAAAAACTAAATTTTTGGCAATGAGTTTTAAATATAATGCTAAGTACCTATTTGTTTGTGGTAAAGGAATAATTCTGGGGAAACAAAAATTAAGATTTTTGGGGTGCAGAAGCACAATTGAGGAGTTTTTTTCTCAAGTCAACTTTTAAAAATCATAATACATTTTTCGGATTATAGATTTCAGATTATTATTAGATCCGCCCAAATTTCTGAAACAACACCAAACTTTATATATTCTGCTGAAAGCATTCTCTCGCAATATCTCAATAATAAGTGAAAGAACACAAACTCAGTGTTAAAATACAATGAAGTGAAAAAAATATTTTTTGAATATAACACCTTACTACCGTCATCAGCTCCTGTCGAGAGGCTTTTCAGCTCAGGGGGTCAAATTATGAAGAAATCGTCTTAGTGATTATTTATTTCAAACTTTGGTCATTTTGAAACATTACAAAAAAATAACATGTTCGTTAATTTGGTTTAATTTTCGCAAATGAATAAATTCAAGTTGTATACCTAATATTAAAAAAATAAAAGTAAAATGTGTTTAATTTTTTTTTATTATTAATGTTCAACTCACTGCAGATATTATTATTAGAGGGGTTTTACCATCAGGCATTGGCTATTCCAGCGACTCAGATATTCAACTTGTATAATTCCGTGTCCGTGAGATAGGTATTCATACCTAAATCACGGTGGTGAGAGGATTATATGGACGCCCAGATCCAATGTCCAAGCTCCTTTCATGTCCATTGATTCTATTCGGTTTTAGCGTCCTGACTTGAGGTAGACAGGACGGGGGTTTTAACTTCCATTCGCTGGGAATCATACCAGGTACCCACATCAACCTCGCCCAGCCGGGGTAGGGCCGGAATCACTAGCCTCACATGTTCGGAGGAAACAGAATTTTCTGTGCGAAAATTCTGCTCCAACCGGGAATCGAACTCAGGATCTCTGAACTACGGGCAATAGTCACAACCGTTACGCCATGGAGTCTGGATAGAGAGTCACATTATCCTCAGATATGTATGTGCAGAAGCCACGTCTGGTCAAGCTGGTGATTCCGTGGTGCATCCATTTTTAATTTTGATTTCAGACATTAAATAGCTCAGTAACTTAACAAAGTTATAAAATAGTGATATGACAGCTAATCTAACTCAACTTTACTAAATTAACACTTAGGAAATAAAAAATAAAACAAAACCCCTTCATTTCTATAAAACCTATTCATTGATATAAAACCCCTTACTTGTTTTCGAATATACTACTCCAATGTACTGCATTATTTTTCTCTGAAATTCTCACTTTCATATGAAAAACAGATTTAAAACTGACTCATTTCTGTGTTCTACAAGGGAAATTTAATAGTTAATGGTCTAATAATGGATAAAATCCCAATGGGATAGGAACCATTGGGCTTAAAATAGCGGACTTCAAAAATTACCAATTCATTTAAAAAAAAATTGAAAAAAAAAAAATGAATAGTTAACAGCAAGATAACCCGTTCTAGGGCATTTTCGAACGAATTATGTATCGTATGCTGTACACAAACTTTGTATTATTGTAGTCTAAATTACCCACTTTTAATATGTATTAGCGGGATAGCGGGCTGCACCCGCTCCGCTCAGCCATCACACACTCGCACCACCCACCCACATATCCGCAATCATCATCAGTGTACATTTCAAAATCCCGAGCCAAATCTATCATAGCGGATAATGTAGCAAACTGGCCTATATTTCGAAAATGGTTTTGTCAGAATATGGCAACAAAGGGCTCAAATAAAGCATGTGATGTTCTCAGATTGCCAATTTTACCTGTACCTAATCGTAAACATTTAGCAAAAAAAGAAAGACATTTTAACTCAAGAAAAAGACCCCTGTGTATAAACGGGTTAACTAATTTTTTACCTACTATTTCGATCAGTACGAACTTGTGGATTGTGTGATATACCTGCTTATCTCACATACGAATATTGTATTACTCTAGCTAATACTGTTCTTGAGATATTGAGCAAAATGTTCATCAAAAGTTTTTTTTGTCAAAAAAGTGGCACTTGGGTTAATTTGGCAGAAAATACGCGATATTATAAATTCATGTATTTGCCAAGACACTTCTAAAACAGTTTAGTTTGTCAATTCGGACAAACCGTTCAAGAGATAGGTTTGTGAAAATTTCGAAGATATTGAAAATATCAGGTCAAGTCAAAACTTACGAATAATTGTCGCCATTTTGTAACTCTTGAAGAGATTTTTTTGAATTTTGAACTGAAGCTTGCTGGTGGCAAAAGGAGCCTTCAAGAATGGATTGTAACACAATTTTGCATACCTGGTCTTACTTGAAGGGGTAATATGTTATTTAGACTCTTTCACTAGGCAAATCTCGTTCATGGTACCTTTTTTGAGAAAATTTCCGAGAATATTTTTAATTTTATTGAAAAAATACACATTTTATGTTCTCATATATTTTTTCTATCTTGAAGTATAACAAGACAGCAAAAAAAGAAAGACTCAAGAAAAAGATCCCTGTGTATAAACGGGTTAACCAATTTTTAACTATTATTTCGATCAGTACGTATTTTTTATTTGTGTTTTATACCTGCTAATTTCATCGACAAAATTTATTATTCTAGTTAATAATGATCTTGAGATATTGAGCAAAACGTTCATCAAAAGTGTTTTTGTCAAAAAAGTGACACTTGGGTTAATTTGGCAGAAAATACGCGATATTATAAATTCATGTATTTGCCAAGACACTTTTAAAACAGTTTAGTTTGTTCAATTCGGACAAACCGTTCAAGAGATAGGTTTGTGAAATTTTCGAAGATATTGAAAATATCAGGTCAAGTCAAAACTTACGAATAATTGTCGCCATTTTGTAACTCTTGAAGAGATTTTTTTGAATTTTGAACTGAAGCTTGCTGGTGGCAAAAGGAGCCTTCAAGAATGGATTGTAACACAATTTTGCATACCTGGTCTTACTTGAAGGGGTAATATGTAATTTAGACCCTTTCACTAGGCAAATCTCGTTAATGGTACCTTTTTTGAGAAAATTTCCGAGAATATTTTTTATTTGTTTTGAAAAATACACATTTTATGTTCTCATATATTTTTTCTATCTTGAAGTATAACAAGACTGCAATAAAGTAAGGAAATTTTAACCCAAGAAAAGACGCCTGTGTATAAACGGGTTAACCAATTTTACCTATTATTTCGATCAGTACGTATTTTTTATTTGTGTTTTATAACTGCTAATCTCATAGACAAAATTTATTATTCTAGTTAATAATGTTCTTGGATATTGAGCAAAACGTTCATCAAAAGTGTTTTTGTCAAAAAAGTGACACTTGGGTTAATTTGGCAGAAAATACGCGATATTATAAATTCATGTATTTGCCAAGACACTTCTAAAACAGTTTAGTTTGTTCAAATCGGACACACCGTTCAAGAGATAGGTTTGTGAAAATTTCGAAGATATTGAAAATATCAGGTCAAGTCAAAACTTACGAATAATTGTCGCCATTTTGTAAATCTTGAAGAGATTTTTTTGAATTTTGAACTGAAGCTTGCTGGTGGCAAAAGGAGCCTTCAAGAATGGATTGTAACACAATTTTGCATACCTGGTCTTACTTGAAGGGGAAATATGTAATTTAGACCCCTTCACTAGGCAAATCTCGTTAATGGTACCTTTTTCGAGAAAATTTCCGAGAATATTTTTTATTTGTTTTGAAAAATACACATTTTATGTTCTCATATATTTTTTCTATCTTGAAGTATAACAAGACTGCAATAAAATAAAGAAATTTTAACCCAAGAAAAGACGCCTGTGTATAAACGGGTTAACCAATTTTTACCTATTATTTCGATCAGTACGTATTTTTTATTTGTGTTTTATACCTGCTAATCTCATAGACAAAATTTATTATTCTAGTTAATAATGTTCTTGAGATATTGAGCAAAACGTTCATCAAAAGTGTTTTTTGTCAAAAAGTGACACTTGGGTTTAATTTGGCAGAAAATACGCGATATTATAAATTCATGTATTTGCCAAGACACTTCTAAAACAGTTTAGTTTGTTCAAATTGGACACACCGTTCAAGAGATAGGTTTGTGAAAATTTCGAAGATATTGAAAATATCAGGTCAAGTGTAAACTTACGAATAAATGTCGCCATTTTGTAACTCCTTAAGAGATTTTTTTAAATTTTGAAGTGAAGCTTGCTGGTGGCAATAAGAGCCTTCAAGAATGAATTGTAACAAAATTTTGCATACCTGGTCATACTTGAAGGGCAATAAGCATGCGCGGATATAGGGGGGGGCACGGGGGGCACGTGCCCCCCCAGATTTTTTCGGTAAGCGGTGTTTCTTAAATTTCATTATACCTAATCCCGTAAAAAAAAAGATCTCAATGAGTTAGGGGGGCACGGGCCCCAAAATAATTCCTAATTCTAAGACTAATCCCGTAAAAAAAAAGATCTCAATAAGTTAGAGGGGCACGGGCCCCAAAATAATTCCCAATTCTAAGACTAATCCCGTTAACAAAAAAAGATCTCAATAAGTTAGGGGGCACGGGACCCAAAATAATTCCCAATTCTAAGACCAATAAGAAATAACTAAATAATAAAAATTTCAAATCCACACAGATTGTCCGAGAAACCTGAAATTTTACCTATAGGTCCATTTGGATCAGGGTTCACTACACGGGGTAAGGACAAAAAAAGGATAGGTGACGCTAAAAAATCACATTTTTTCGACCGAAATTACTTTTTTTTTTTTTTTAATTTATCGTGACGGTGCCACGGCGGCGGCGTATCAACTCAAAAAGAGAAAGTTTTAAGCAAGGGTTCAATTTTTCATTTGAGTTATCAATCACGAAATTCTGATGAGCCGTTCTTGAGCTACGTTGAGTAAGGACATAAAATGATGGTAAACAAAAAGTATTTACGTTTTTTGACCTGAATGACATTTTTTCTCGAAATATGTCGTGACGAACTATCAACTCAAAGCGAGAATTTTTTTGCAAGGGTTGGAGTGTTCATTTGACATTCTGATGAGCCATTCTTGAGCTCCAGTAAAGACAAGAAATTGATACAAAAAATATTGAAATTTGTGTGTGTATGTGTATGTGTGTGTGTGTCTGTGTGTGTGATAGGCTTGCGAAGCGGCTTGCTAGTTAGGTATATTGTGCGATTGTGCCCCCCCAGTACAAGAGGGCTATATCCGTGCATGGCAATAAGACAGTAATGTTGACCATTTCACAAGGCAAATCTCGTTAATGATACATTTTTTTAGAAAATTTCCCAGAATATAGTTTTGTTAATTTTCTGCGGATCACCGCAGTCAAGAAACGTCCAGCTTCGTGATAATCGTGATGCTGGCACTCTGGCCCAAACCAGGCTGGGTGAGGTTATTATGGCAAACAGGTTCTTTAGTTTCTTGCGAATGGTAGTTAAAATCGGACATGAATGCTTTAAAAATACATTGAGCAGCAGCACTTTGGACATGTCCAAAATGCTTTAATATAACATTGAGCAGCAGCACTTTGGACATGTCCAAAGTGCTTTAATATACATTGAGCAGCAGCACTTTGGACATGTCCAAAGTGCTTTAATATATATGCAGCAGCATTTTTTTGGACATGTCTAAAGTGCTTTAATATAATTATGATATTACTAACTGTTACACCCAGTTAAAAAAGTAATAATATTTGAGGTAATAATTATTATAATGACAGAAAAAAAAAATAATAAGAAATCAGTTTGTCACCGTGATTTATTTTCCAGAGCTACAATTAGTAATAATGTATTTCTAAAATAGAGTTAAATTTCGCTACTGGTAACGCTACTGGTAACCCAACGATAACAGCTTCTATCGAGCTTCGTGATAATCGTGATGCTGATGGCACTCCGTCCCAACCTATGCTGGATGAGGTCGTTTGGGTAAAGTAGTTTTGTTAATTTTCAGTGTATCACCGCAGTCAAGTAACGTCCAGCTTCGTGATAATCGTGATGCTGGCACTCTGGCCCAAACCAGGCTGGGTGAGGTTATTATGGCAAACAGGTTCTTTAGTTTCCTGCGTATGGTAGTTAAAATCTCCGTCGTTATAATATGATCATCCAGTTGAAAGCGACGTTAAACCAACAAAAATATACGAGTTAAGCAACGTCCACCGAGGTGAAGAATTCGAACCTTTTTTATAGTCAGCCTTTAGGTCGTGTAACTGAGACGCCTTGGATTCGATACCGCATCGTCTCATATTTTTTAATGTTTAACGATATAATAATAATAAAAAGAAATGAGAAAAATAGGCATAAAAGACCGCCTAAATCAGCCTAAAATCACCCACCGGATATGAGGAACTTGGTTAATTCTTGATCCGGATTGGATTGAACGGAGGACATAATTGTACATTCATTTGCAGTTATAACTTTTCCTCTTGAATACTTGTCACAATAATAATAATAATAATAATAAGAACTCTTTATTGACAAGACAATTACTTCTATCGTATATTTGAAATAAATTGCCAAAAACTCATATGATATGAAGCAAAATAATAATAATAATAGCCGAAGACGGGCATACATTTCCTGTTATATAAAACAAGTTCCGTTCAAATTGGACACCAAAAGGTGTCTGAAAGGCTGTCTGGGGTTAAGTAACACAGCCTTAACAAAAGAATCTCTAGAAATCTTTATAATGAAAGTTCAACCTGAGCCCTAAGACTGTTCAATATAAGGCTGGGTGAGGTTACATAAAAAAAACATGGGTTTGATGGCAGAGATAGCCTCAGGCCATAACCACGCCTTTGTCAATATATTTCTTGTCAATAAAGAAATATTATTATTATATCCTTAAACATTAAAGCAAATGTGCTGATGCGGTATCGAATTAAGGACCTCTCAGTTACACGACCTCGTGACTGACTATAAAAAAAGGTTCAAAGCCTTCACCTCGCTGGACGTTGGTTAGCTTGTAATTGTTTTGTTGTTGGTTTAACGTCGCTTTCAACTGGATGATCATATCACGACGGGATTGTCTACCATTGTGTCTGATTAATAAAAAATAGTACTTTATTTAACTCAAAGTGGTTTGCACAGCCGTTTTTATTTCTACGAAACGGAGTTACTGTAACTGCTTGTGGTCGTAGTTAAGTTAGCAAGCTCCATCCCGTATAACCTCCCAGCCTGATGGGACGGAGTACCACATACTCCATGGGTGGTAACACGAACGGAGTACTTAAAAACTTCCGTGATAACCAAATAAAATACAAATTTGTCGACCTTCGCATGCAAGAAAACCTCATCCGCCTTGGTATGAGGAACGGTGACAGTAGTATGGACAAAGGACATTATAACTTCGGTGTATGCCGGCAGAAATAGTAACCAAAGGCTATTTAATATCAGTTGACGTCCACCAGCGATATGGGGACGTAATTTCCAGACGTTCACCATACAAAATCATTGATGGACTTAAAATATAAACAAACATTTTTTTTTACAAATATTTAATACCTGATAACTCATTTGCAAAATAATTTCTTCGTGTATGTAGCATTTCAAATCTATGGATTATGTTTTCTCTTAATATAACAGGCTAAGTGTGGATTCCTGCGGAATGGGCCGGGTAAAACTCTCATGTTACAATACGTAACCGGAAGCTGGAAAGAGCCGTGACTGAAGTTCATTCCCATTGGATTCTAATGAAGTAGAATAATACTACGGTTTATTAATACGATAGGTAACTTCCTAGTGTACGGCTAAAATTTAGTGTAAGGCTGTTTTAACTGTAGCTAACAGAAGTAACTTAGGCTAAAGTTTACTATGATTAGTTTAATTTTCTTAGTGACTATTGTAGTTTTATTATAGCAGTAAGCCCGATAAGTATAAACTTCTAAATATAATATATAGTAACTGGTCATTAGATCTGGATAAGTAGAATGGCCTATAGAATGATAAAAATGAAATAAACTCAAAAATATAGAAATGTATCATATTTAAACTGGATATATAAACTGGATCTATTAGAATTGGTATAAGTAGACATGGATATGTAACGAAAGTGCTGGATGTTATAAGAATGATCTACTAAAACTGGATAGCTAGAACTGGATATAAATAAAATACAAGAAACATGTTTGTATGAACTTATTTTCAAAGAAATTATTCTTGAAACATTCAAAAACAGCTTCGAAATGGCTAGACCAATATGACTCCGCTAGAACAACTTGTTGTTTTTTACCATCAAAAGCAGTCACTGATCGACGCGACAAAGTGCTGTCTTTCGCTAAGTTCTAAATTTTGTGTTTGTGCATAAGTAAAACGTTGTGATATAATTTTGCTGTTTTTAACACAATACATATATATCTATACCATTCAACACATGTATATTTGTACCATTCAATACATAAATGATCGTATTTTCAATTTATATTTTTTTTTATATATAATTTCAGTTCACATCATTATACAATATTTATTTATTTTTTAAATTGATCAATTTTAAAATCACAGGAGATAGACTTGATCCATCCCACTTGCGTGGGGCAATGTACCTAACATGCAGGTAGCATTTTTTTTTTTTTTTTTTTTTTTTCCTGTTTAACGGCGTTTTAACAAGGCGGTAGGCCTGTCGTTCACGCCGCAGGTAGCATTACCTCGTTGGATCGCCAAAGAAATCCTCTGAAAGAGGAAAGCCTTGGCGGCCCTATTGCCAGTGATTGTTATATGTTCACATCATTTATAAATCGTGGTCTCGTTCAGTTCACAGACTCGAATCAGATGGCCGTCTGCTCGGACACGGGAGGCTCTGTGTTCCAACTGAACTTCAAGAGAACCCTGGGTGTACGCTCCGTGGAGTCAAAGTGTCTGTTCAGTGGTAGTCGAGGTGAGGTGTGCGCTATCGAACCTCTCATACTGAGTCACCTACCATCCCACCCGCTACATGGAAGTGTTATACTAGCCATGGCCACACTGTCTAAGGTGAGTTGCCTTGCAAAGTGTCTGTTCAGTGTTAGTCGAGGTGAGGTGTATTCGTGCACGTTATTAATCCAACTCATAATATCAAAGAAATCTTTACAGAACGTAAACGTTTTAATACTATGAGTTTTTTGAAATCCGATCATTATGAAACAAGTCCAGACTTTAAAAAGGCTATAATTTTTTACCGAATGAATAAAATTTATTTACAAATTGGAACACTATTATATTTACATGAACCCATAATTTCATTTTTTTTTCTTATTCTTCACTCTTATGAACCCATAATTTCATTTTTTTTTTATTTTTTTTTTTTATTCTTTACTTTTATGTGAATTTTACAATGCCATAAAAGGCCTTTTAAAAGGATTGAGGTCATATTTTTCAAAAATAAACGACATTAACACGTTGATCGCCAACGCTATAGAGTTACATTTCCTCAGGGGCTCAAATGACACTCCAATGTCAAGTGAATTCACCTGACGGGAACGTACGAGATAATCATGTCAGGTGAATTACCTGACTGGGCCGTACGGGATAATTATGTCAGGTGAATTCTTATTTTATTATGTCGTATTTTTTTCTTATCAGTCCATTGTTCACAAAACCATTATCTATCCATTGTGTGTCCTCCAGGTCATCATTGTTAGTGTCAAGCCTACAATGAGAGTTCTGCTCACTCGCAGTGTTGCGGTTAGTCCCCTGTCGCTACCGCTTCTATCCTGGCAGTTCGTCATCATCCAAGTATCTGAGAAGTCCAGAATCATGGACCCTGTGCTGGCTTTTGCTCGCGATAACACCATTTACTTCTTTCAAGTGTGCGTGTTTGAGACCGGGAAAACACAGGTAAGTTTAATAATAAAAAATATAGGTAAGTTTAATAATAAAAAAATACAGGTAAGTTTAATAATAATAAAGGAAATCCAGATAAAACTTCAGAATAAATTTATTTTAATTTTCAACCATTTTTTCTTTGTTCTTTTTTTATGACAAGTCATTAATACCATAATGCCCGTCAATACCCATTCTCGAAAAAAAGATCCTATAGTGAGATAGTTCCCTATTGGCGGCCTTTGAACCGTCTTTTGGCGGCGTTTGATGGTTTTGGATTGGATGTGTAAAATTTTACTGAGAATCCTATTTTTTAAAGAAAAATTCTGGAGTCTCATTTGAAAAATAACATTAAAATAATTATGATACATACTTTTCGGTGACTATGATTTTATGATTTTATTTTGATTTTATGATTTTATTTGTGGTGAAGCACAAGGCGTGGTGAAGAAAAATTCAATGCCTAGCGCGCTAACTCACTCTGCCACGGTGACTACTTACTTTTGGGTGACTATATGGATTGATAAGTGGAAAATACCTCTCAAAAATCCAAAAAACACGTGTTTTTATATAGTATTAAAATTCCCATTGTTTCCGGCAGAAAATTAGTGACTATAAATTCGTGACCCTGTATATTTACTGCACCTCATCTAGGTAAGCATGCTACAGCAAGTGCGAGTCGACCATTGCATCATCTCCTGCCACTGGATGAACCCGCGTCTCCTCGTTACCATGGATACGAATGAGGTGCTCCACTTACTGGAGGTCAGGTCCAAGTCAGAGCTTGAGAGTGTGGATCTGTCCGCCGTGCGGTTAGTGTACAACTCTAGTCATTTCAAAGGTGAGCAAACACTCATGATAGTATAGTAGTAGATGAATTTTACAACCGACCTCAGTAGCTTGATCGATAAGGCGGCGGACTTGTGACCTGCAGGTCGGTGGTTCAAGTCCCGGTTTCAGCGTAGATTTAGTAAAACGAGTTTGAGTAGTTGTGATATCACGAAAGTGATTAACACAAATATGATAACTTAGTAGATGAATTTTAAAGGACGAGATACATTAGCAATTCGTTATAACTCTGGCCTCGTTTATCCGAGGCTCAACATATATATATCTCCCTTGCCTTTATCCCATATTAGCTTATGTTGCTTTTGGGGTCGGCATTGTTCAACCTCATGGTTGAGGTTGGTAGGGTGGAGCACGTTTTTTATGGCTGGATGCCCTTCCTAACGCCAACGATTCTATTTGATTTAACGTCCTGGATTAGGACGGGGGTTTTACCCTCCATTCGCTGGGAATCGTACCAGCTACCCACATTAACCTCACCCAGCCTGGGTAGGGCCGGAAATGGCAGCCTCACGTGTTTGGATGGAACAGAATTTTCTTCGAAAAGTCTGCCCCAGCCGGGAGTTGAACTCGGGAACTCTGGACTACGGGCAGTAGTCACAACCATTATGCCACGGAGGCTGCTCATAAATAAACATATCCGAGGCTCAACATAAATAAAATAAAATAAAATAGCCTTTATTGAACAAATAATTTACAAAAACATTTGAAACATTATTACAATATACAAATAGAAAATTTGTTCTCAGCCATGAAATTGTTTTTTTTAGGGACAAAAGATTAATATATAGACTTTTTCTATTCAACTGCTCCCTTTTTTTCTCTAATTTTTCGTTGTTACCAATTTCTTCATGCTGGCTGAAGGCCTGAGGCTCAACATATTATACTCAAAAGATCCGCCTCAACGACCGGCATCTTTTGGTATCACTTCCACCCCCCTACCTCAATTCTATGTATCTCGTCTTTTAAAAATCATCTTATAGAAAACTATATAGACTCATATTTCTGTTTCAATACCAAACAACCTCAATAATGAGGAATAGGTTGACATCATCACTCGAGTGAGAAAAAGACTTTTTCTATATCTAAGTTCACGGGACATGTTCCATTTGTACAAAAATTATCTTAAAAATAAAATTGAAAAATCCTAGGTCTTACAATTTTAGAAATACTACGGCAACTACAAATACATGTACATTGTACCTACTTGTAAATTTAAACAAGACCAAAAAGTACGAAGTCAGAAACGAAACCAATTCATCCTTTGTACAGAAAAAGACATCGACACCAGCACCGCTGATTCAATTACCAAGATTTTGGATACCAAAGAAACTAAAGGCGTAAAAACAGGTCAAAATTTTACATGTAAGTATTCAACACTCTGTATGCGTAGGCTGAAACATGGTCTGGCGCACTAATGCCGTGTGCTTCGATAACTTATTACTTTACGGGTATTTTTTTTTTAATACATGACAAGTAAATGGTTCAAATACAGGGTGTCCCACCAAACTTGGACACCTCAAATTACTCGGCTCCTGAAAGAGTTTTTGAAAAATAAAAAATCCCAGGGTACATGGTTTAATTATGCGGTTTTAGTCATGAAATTTTTTTTATACAGGGTGGTTCAAAAGTCAGAAATTGAGGTGTCAACTTTCGATTTTTAAATGGATCGACCTGAATTTTATTTGATAATTTTACTTCTAAATGGTTCCTGAGTACTTTTTTAAACAAAAATTTTACATACAGGGTGGTTCTTTTTCGACCAATTTTTTTTCTAAATCTCGAATAACTCAAGTTTGTTTAATTTTTTCGATAACAAGAATAGAGAGTGTTTGTGTAATGAAAACACGCACTTTCAATTGGCATCAATTTTTTTTATACAGGGTGGTTCAAAAGTGAAATAATGACTTGATTTTTTTTAAAACTGAGTTTTTATAATTTTTTATTTGGGATTAATAATTCTAACCTAATTTTACACATTTTTTGTAAGTCATATCGAAAAACAAAACTGAAGTGTTGTACAGGGTGAGACATAATTTTTTGTAACACCCTGTATATGGGCAGTCAAAGAGACATAAAATTAAATAGAAAGACTAAATGTGCAAGAAAAACTTCGATTTTTAATTATATAAAAAAGTTATGGTGTTTTAACTAATATTGTCACATGGACCACCCTGTAGATATTTTCTTAAACAATCATGTGGGTAGTCGAAACTGTCTAAAATTTAACGAGGAGTCCAAATGTGAAAGAAAAAAATGAATTTAAAAAGCCATTTTCAATTTTGTGTCTACACCTACCTAATTTTTAATTCTAGTTTTAAAATCATTCAGTGTGTACACCAGAGAATATCTACAGGGTGGTCCATGCGACAATATTAGTTAAAACACCATAACTTTTTGATATCATTAAAAATCAAAGTTTTTCTTGCTCATTTAGTTTTTATATTTAATTTTACGTCTCTTTGACTGCCCATATACAGGGTGTCACAAAAAAATTATGTCTCACCCTGTACAACTTTTTAGTTTTGTTTTTCGATATGACTTACAAAAAATGTGTAAAATTAGGTTAGAATTATTAATCCCAAATAAAAAATTAAAAAAACTCAGTTTTAAAAAAAATCAAATCATTATTTCACTTGTGAACCACCCTGTATAAAAAAAATTGATGCCAATTGAAAGTGCGTGTTTTCATTACACAAACACTTTCTATTCTTGTTATCGAAAAAATTAAACAAACTTGAGTTATTCGAGATTTAGAAAAAAAATTGGTCGAAAAAAAACCACCCTGTATGTAAAATTTTTGTTTAAAAAAGTACTCAGGAACCATTTAGAAGTAAAATTATCAAATAAAATTCAGGTCGATCCATTTAAAAATCGAAAGTTGACACCTCAATTTCTGACTTTTGAACCACCCTGTATAAAAAAAATTTCATGACTGAAACCGCATAATTAGACCATGTACCCTAGGATTTTTATTTTTCAAAAACTCTTTCAGGGGCCGAGTAATTTGAGGTGTCCAAGTTTGGTGGGACACCCTGTATATACAGGGTGGTCCAAGAAGTTTGCACCAAAATGATAGGGGTAGGTAATAAAAGAGATCATTTCCAACAAAAATATTCCCGGACATTTTCCTTTATTTTTTGTCGTTTTCAAAATGGCGACCAGAACGTGTGTTTTTCAAATATGTGCGTTCAGAACCTTGACAGCCTAAATGAGCATGATCGTTAAAACATTGAACGGGTTAATTTAACTTATTTTCATTAAAATTTTATTCTCAATTCAAAAATGCAATCCGTTTTTTTCTAGGTGGTACAGAAAAAATTAAAAAAATCAAAAGCCAAACCAAAGTTGAAATATTTGAAAACACACGTTTTGGCCGCCATTTTGAAAACTACAAAAAATAAAGGAAAATGTCCGGGAATATTTTTGTTGGAAATGGTCTCTTTTATTACCCCTATCATTTTGGTGCAAACTTTCTGGACCACCCTGTATATAACAATGAGAGTTTACATAATTCATAATATTTTTAATTGAACTTATGCTAGTTTCTTTTGGCTGTCGTCATCTCACACTAAGGGCCACACCTATGAAGTATGTTCCTTGTGTCATGGGATGTGTTATGAAATGATGTTATGAAACATTATGAAATGAGTTCGAGAAATAAATGAAGATTGGACATACCCTAGAATTTTACGTTCTAATAAAGTCAAAAAAGCAACACCAATTAGTGAAAACACAAGTATGAGTAACAACAAATAAAATTTACAAATATTCTTATTTGTAAAAATTACATAAATAAATCCTACAGTGTAAAGACGAGTTCCCGGCTTCCCGCAGGTCTGAGCACGGGCGGCAATGTCTCCCAGGCCCTGGCTCTGGTGGGGGAGAGGGCCTGCTACAACACGGTGCAGAGCTTCGGGAACCAGCTCCTCCTGCTGGGTATCCGCTCCCTGCACGTGCTCACCATCCGCAGCTGGGATAGTCGTCTGGAGGTGCTGCTGGAGCAGGACAGGTACATAGAGGCCATGCGGCTGGGCGTGGAGTTCCTGGAGGAGAAGAACAAGATTGCTTTCGGCCTGGTATGTTATTATATTATTAAACAAGTTAAATCAAGTTTTATTTACAAAATAATGACATAGAATATATACATACATAGATAATAAAATTAAGAAAACAAAACTTGATCAAGGGCGGTGCTAATGCCAACGGCATTCTCTTCCTATGTTCATTGTAGCTCAGTGGTAAAGGCGGCACTCTGTGAATCCAGAGATTCCAGAGGTCGCGGGTTCGAAACCCAGCCGGGACATGACAAGTTATCCTCCCATTTGGGATTTTTACCACATAATAATACGTCTTGGGCTTACTGCTGGAATAATGGGACTTAATAGTCGTATGTTCATAAACAGACCAGCAGTCTGGCTGGAGGACTATAAACAGGGAGTAGACCAGCAGTCTGGCTGGGGGACTATAAATAGGGAGTAGACCAGCAGTCTGGCTGGGGGACTATAAACAAGCAGTAGACCAGCAGTCTGGCTGGGGGACTATAAACAGGGAGTAGACCTGTTTATAGCATTGGCTTGGTTCTGGGGGCCCTTGTCAATTATTAGCCTCCTTGTAAAGACAGTGTTAGAAGTGCTGAGTCATTCCTCCACTGTCTGGCTACCATCGTTCACGATGACGCCACCCTATGATGATGATGTTCATTGTTGAGGCAATGTTGTAGGATGCTGCATGTTTTTAATAGTTACGATTTGATATTTCAAATTCAAATGAATCATTATTAATGCTGTAATGAGAATAAATAAATAAAACTGTTTAGTAAGAATGTGTGTATTTCAGTACATAGATTCTATAAAAGAGATCATTTTAAAATTAAATCTTCTGTGTCGATTTTTATAGAAACATTACACCAAACGAGATTTATTTTCACTTTTTAAACAACAACAAAAAATCTCAAATAACAACAAAATTAAAAATGTACAAAATATTTAATATGATTCCAAGAAAAAGGCGTTCTAAAATTACCCCTTGTTCTAAGTTGAAAAGATTTCTGAAAGCTTCATAAATTTTGTCTCAGCGAAATTCTGCCCTTCTTTTTTCTGCTTAGCAGATAAAAGGAATGAATAGTGTGTAAGCTGTAGGGCCTGTAGAGAATCCAGGATATTATGAAAGGTTGGAAACGTCCACCCTGAAATTTTCTGCTAATATCTGTCTACGAAATTATGCTTAGTATTATTATATTTTTCAATGGTTAATTTTACATTGATACAACTCTAGTAGTTCTAGGGCGGAAATAAAAGATTTTTTCGTTACAACTCTGTGGACTTAAGTCTAAATGTTCAGTATAAACAGAAAATTGAGAATTTGTATTATATGTACAATTGTACATGAATATCAGAACATACCTGGACAGCTGTTTCGAGCTTATTTGGTCTCATCGGCAGGTAATAGTTCTGAGTATCCATGCCATCAACTAACCTCTCTATTTTAATCAGTTATGTAATGTTAAAACTAGTCATGACTTGTGATCTCGCTATGGACAGCTAATTTCACCCTTAACGTCTTATGAATCTTATGAAGGTGGGATCTCACGAAGAGCGCCGCACACAGGTTCGAACCAAGGTCCTCAGTATCCTGGACACCTACATCGCCCAGCTGAGGAACTGGCGGGACATTGACATCGATGTCATCTGTCAGCTGTGCGTGGACTTTGGTCTGGCAGAGAAGATGTGGACCCAGGTGTGGCGAGCAGTGGAGCACATCACGTCCAGTCGAAACATATTCCTGCACTCCGTGGAGACACTGCTGCTCAAGGTAATAATAATAATGATAATAATAATGGTTCATAATGTGACCAAGTGGCTGTTCGGATTCATCCGTATCCCGAAAGTGTTTTCCTATGGACAAATCCATTGGACCACCAAGGGGGATAGCCACGGGAGAGAAAAAGATGGACATCAGAGTCCATCATAAAATTGCCTCCCCACACTATGAACCAAACAACTTCAGGAGACTTGATCTTCGGATCCGCTCCTGAAGTTAAAACACCAGGAGACTTGATCATATGATCCGCTCCTGGTGTAATACCCTTTGAAAGGTAATAATTACCTTCCAAAGGAGAGAAAGTGGAAATAATAATAATAATAATATCGCCTTATTTATACTGCCCGATTAGGACTATTAAGCCCCATTATTCCAGCAGTAAGGCCAAGACACATTATTATGTGGTAAAAATCTCAAATGGGAGTATAACTTTTCATGTCCTGGTTGGGTTTCGAACCCGCGACCTCTGGAATCTCCGGATTCACAGAGTGACTGGTAACGCCACTGGTCGCTATCCATACAAATAGCTACTCATTTCAAGTTAATGTTAAAAAAAGTTTAGCTAAGATTTATTTCTGGTGAAACAAGAGCCTCACCATCACCAAGAGCGTCCTTTATGTACTTTCCTTGATAAAAAATAAAAATATATCGGATATTCAGAACTACAAATGGGGCGAACGACAAATTCGACAAAAATGGACCTGTTGCACCCTGTATTTCGCTTATGGTGAGTTTACCGCTGTATTGTATTACGTCACTTTGTTGCTAGTGCTCTTACCTGCCTACTATATTCATAAGTCCAATTTATAATGAATCAACACCCTATACAGTATGTTTCAGAAAAGGTGGCCACCCCCTCGTAACTTCTGAACGCGACGGAATTTTTCAATTCTGTAAAGTTCTAAGTATAGGAAGTGCCCTATGGCCCATCCTGTGGTCATAATTATTTTAGGCCCCGTTCGGCCCTTCCGGCTTTTAGGACATATTTTTTCATTTTTCTCGCGAATTTTAAATGAGATGCTATATTTTTTATTCCTGTTAATTAAAGTCCAAATCAGGCTGAGTATAATAAGCTTTAAAAATTTTCAAAAACCTTATCAGGGGCGGAGCTGGTAGGGTGCAAGGATCAAAACTGTTACACCCTGTATTTCAGCGTTAGCTAGATTTTTTAGTACAATATTTATTTACATAGGTTCAAAATATTGTTTTACACCATATGAAATCAAAAAATATTCTTGTTTACATTTAATCAGGGCCGTAGTTAAATTTTCGTAAAATTACTTTTTTTCTCACGTCAATTTTTCCGAAAATTAATGGTGTTTTCGAAATTGGCATTTTTAGAGGTGAAAGTCTGCAGTGACATACGTTTTTTATGCTTAAAATCGAAAGAAAACTTAACGAAGAAGCTATTAAAGTCATAAAAAAGAACATTTTACCTGCTAGTTTTTTCACAACAGTGTCCGGTAAAGTGGGTGAATTTCGAAATTATTGGATTTTTTTGGTTGAGGAAACACAATTGGCATAGAAAATAAATAGTACCTAATAAGGGAACAATACTTCAAATAACATAACAAAATACGAAATTAAGTGAAATTTTCCAGGTTAAGTACCAAACTCTTTTTTTTAAGAAGATTTTTTTCATTTAATTTCGTATGTACTCGTATTTATGTTTAGTGAAGATTAATTCTCTTATAAGGTATTATTTATTTTGTATAACAATGGTGTATTCCAAAAAAAAACCCAGTTGTTTCGTAATTTATCCGTTTCGGTTGTTTCGGTCGGTGCTTCAAGTCCCGGTTTCAGCGTAAATTTAGTAAAGCGAGTTTAAGTAGTTGTGATATCACGTAGGTGATTAACCTGGAAAATGGCCCTTTATTTAGAGACTGGTATTCATTACTAGAAACTCCAGTATGTTTTTTCTTAATTTGGGTTTAATATCGCTTTCAACTGCATGTTCATATGATCATATCACGACAGGGGTGTTACCCTCCATTCGCAGGAAATTCACCAACCCGCTAACCACATTTACCTCACCCAGCCTAGGTTAGGCCGGAATGCCAGCATCACGAAGTCTTCACCTCGCTGGACGATGCTTAACTTCGGTGATCCGACAAGAATCGTTGCATACAACGCGCCATCGGACTGAACTTTGAAAAGTGAACAAAAAAAAATTCGGCACTGATTTAGAAGAAATTGTTTTCACTTAATTTCGTATTTTGTTATGTTATTTGAAGTATTGTTCCCTTATTAGGTACTATTTATTTTCTATGCCAATTGTGTTTCCTCAACAAAAAAAATCCAATAATTTCGAAATTCACCCACTTTACCGGACACTGTTGTGAAAAAACTAGCAGGTAAAATGTTCTTTTTTATGACTTTAATAGCTTCTCCGTTAAGTTTTCTTTCGATTTTAAGCATAAAAAACGTATGTCACTGCAGACTTTCACCTCTAAAAATGCCAATTTCGAAAACACCATTAATTTTCGGAAAAATTGACGTGAGAAAAAAGTAATTTTACGAAAATTTAACTACGGCCCTGATTAAATGTAAACAAGAATATTTTTTGATTTCATATGGTGTAAAACAATATTTTGAACCTATGTAAATAAATATTGTACTAAAAAATCTAGCTAACGCTGAAATACAGGGTGTAACAGTTTTGAACCTTGCACCCTACCAGCTCCGCCCCTGATAAGGTTTTTGAAAATTTTAAAAGCTTATTATACTCAGCCTGATTTGGACTTTAATTAACAGGAATAAAAAATATAGCATCTTATTTAAAATTCGCGAGAAAAATGAAAAAATATGTCCTAAAAGCCGGAAGGGCCGAACGGGGCCTAAAATAATTATGACCACAGGATGGGCCATAGGGCACTTCCTATACTTAGAACTTTACAGAATTGAAAAATTCCGTCGCGTTCAGAAGTTACGAGGGGGTGGCCACCTTTTCTGAAACATACTGTATATTATTTGTAAGTAGTCACTGTGGCAGAGCGAGTTAGCGCGCTAGGCATTGCACACATGGTGACCTGGGTTCGATTCCCAGCGGGGGAGGATTTTTTCTGCTCTGTACTTGGATGTTCGGGGTCCACTCATACCTCGTGAGGAAAAATGAGTAGCTGCTTTAATGTGAAGCAGCGACCAGTGGCAGAATCTTAGGCAAAAAAAATAATACAAGATATTGTAAATTAAAGTGGTAAAGTCCTATGATTCTGCGCTACCCACTAAAATTGTGACATAATAACACAAAGAAAAAGCATTATTATTATTTATTACTATATTATTTGTACTATTAAAGAATTTGTAACATGAATTCCCCTTGTGTTGCCTTTGCCTTCTGCTGAACTTATAATAATAGGTCAACTACCCGTTAAAAAAAAAAACAATAAGAATAACATGTTTTTTTTATTTTTATTTTTTTTAAGAAGAGGTGATAAAATTTGTAGACGAACACTAGATTTTACCCTAGTGAGCAGTGTGAGTACTGAGATGCGGACAACAGTGCATCATCCTCACTAAAAACCACCTCTCCCCCTAAACATGTGATCCCGGAACCGTTCAAAACATTGATTGGGTTTGATGGCAGAGATTGCCTCAGGCAATAATCACGCCCTTTGTCAATATTATTCTTGTCAATAAAGAGTTATTATTATTATAAAACATTACATCGGGTAAGAATAACATGTTCCTGCTCCTCACCATGTACTTTGAATTGATGTTATTTCCTAGGAAAAAATAACCCAGGTTCCAGCAGATGTGATGCAGCAACTTCTGCTACACCAGGACGCTACGGGGCGCTACTCAGCGCTAGAACTCAGCGTCCTGTGTGCCGATATCGACTGTTTAGACATTGAACTAGTTCTCAGCATAAGCAAGGAGCGACGTCTGTATGATGCGTACATTTGGGTGTGGAACAGGGCCATGGGAGATTATGTGACTCCTCTACAGATACTGCTCCCCGAATTGAAGGGGGGTAAGTGATTATTATTATTATTTTACACTTTATCTATACTTATAAAAGAGAGTTTCACTCACTGACTGACTGACTGACTCACTCACTCACTGATTCATCACTGTTTCTCCGAACTGGTAAGTCCTAGGAAGCTGAAATTTGGTAGGTAGCTTAGTCTTATAGTCTAGATGTGCAATAAGACGGGATTTTTCGAAATTCCCACTACAACACCTGCCATTGGCGAAAAAGGATTTTTTGCTTTGCGGGCCATGCCTCGGCCCGCAAAGCGGGCGACAGCCCGCTAGTTAGATATAAATGGACATAATATACAATGTAAATAATTATTTAAACAATGAAAAAAATGGAAACAATATATACAATAAAATGAAAAAGAATAGAAAAATATATAAAAACATATGTCCTAACTTGAGAGCGCGGTTATTGCCTATGGCAATCTTTTCCACCCAGTGATGGTTTAAATATGATTCCTTTGTGGTGTTTTTGGCTAAACGGTTGAAGATATCAAACACAAAAAATACATGAGAGGTTGATCCCCCATAAGCAATTGATAAAACCCCCTGTTGTTGTTGTAATCAGCTTGGCAACAGCTAGGGGGGAGTCATGGTCTCCAGCCAACTTAATTGGATAAAATGGCTCGTTCTGAACCACATAATTATTTATGTGTGCGATCAACCATCGTCATAACATGGGCTTTTTCTTTATAAGCTAGCAAGCTAGCCTGTCTTGTTAGGGTTGACTAGACCGTTCTCTGACCGACTAGAGGACTATAAAAAACCCTTCGATTTTTCTAAGCTATCGAAGATAGCTTCGAAAAATTCACGTGAATGACCAGTAGCCTATCTGAATGTCATTTGGTTTATTTTACCTACTAAGCATCTGACTATGATACAAGTCTCATTTTCTTCTTTAATCTCATTTCATCCTCTTACATTTTCCTATTTTAAAGCAAGATAATTTTTTTAATCTGCCTCAGTAGCGTACGAGTCTTACATATGGCAAAAGTTAGTAAGGCGAGTTTAAGTTTGACATAAAAATAATTTTAACACAAATATGATGAATTGATATTTTTATCTTTTTATATTTTCATCCTTGTTATTGAATAATTACTTTTTGGTTTATCAGAAAACAGAATATGATACCTACATGTTTACATGATTTATACAAAAAAAATTAAAAACTTTAATCGCAAACAGGTTGCCTTTTATTTACAATATTTGGACATAAATTTATAGAATTATTATTGAATCAGGAGGGCGAGGCTAAATTGTTTCTATTTTAATTTCAGACGACGCCGAGGCGTCTTCCAACCTTGGTAACAAACTCCTAGTGTACATCAGCTGCTGTCTTTCTGGCCGCGGGTATCCTAGGGGGGAGATAGAGGAGGCCAAGCGAGCTCTAGTGCGACAACAGGTCTGTCAGAGCCTCTGCATGCAGCACACAGCCAATGCTCCGGAGGACGAGTCTCCATACCCTTATCTCAGGTATTACTATACAAGTGTTCATTTTTGGGATCCGTACCAAAATCAGGACTTTTGGATGAAATCTTCTGCCAACCCATTACCTACCAAGCCATTTTTATGTAACTTGCCCTGGGGACCAAAGGTACCTATATCAAGGTACCCAAAAACCAAGGAAAATGTCAGTTTGAGGGAAAAAAGTATGCTGTTTAAAAAATATTAAAGTTTTTCCCCCGTAGGGTAAAAAACTATTATTTTGGGTCTTGCGTAAGCTTGACCCAATGAGATTACGCTTTGGTCTTTTGATCTAGTAACTGTGCAAACGCGCCTTAACTTTCTCCCTTTTCCGTAGATTTCCCCTCTTTTCTCCAACAGTGCTGATCCTAGCGGAGGAGCTTTTGATTATGACTAGAAAGCTTCTGAACTTCAGTATCTTTTGCCAGAGGCAAGAGCTTTTAGCTGGGTCAAGCTTACGCAAGACCCAAAATAATAGTTTTTTACCCTACGGGGGAAAAACTTTAATATTTTGGGGTCTATGCTACAGCTTGACCCAATGAGATGTGTTTTCATTCTGCCGGTTGGAGCAGAGTACTGTGAGAAAAGAAGAGTATGCGGAATATAACAGGAACAAAACAAAGATCGTATAGTCTTTACGTGTATCTTAAATAATGTTTTGTCTTTATCCAATTAATAGATAGTACACTTGAAATAAGCTGTTCTACACAGCCTCGAAGCATGTGGTGGAGATATCTGGACACTTTTTCGGTGTCTTAGCTATCGGCCTCAAATAGTGCCTATGGAAGGTTCTATCACTCTTCCAGTCTCCTATTTTCAGAATAGAGTCCACAGAAAACTCAGAATTCATTCGTGAGGTCCCCACCGCAGACCTAAAAGACCCGGCCGAAGCATTTATACCTGCTCCACGCAGGGCTGAACCACCCTGCGATTACAAATCTAGAAGCAGGGTTTACTCGTCCACGTGTAGTGATAAAGAGAGAATCGCAAGACTTGGACTTAGAGCGGTTACCAGATAACTCGATTAGTTTTCAAATCCAAGAGACGGGATCAAGGTTGGGATCTGAGTTATTCTTTTTTAAGCAGCCAGCCAGACAGTACGTGGGAGGCGAAATCTGATTTAGAAACCAAAAGCTGGCCAAAAACCATCTCGTCTCCTTGGTCTTGGAAGGGATCCTGAGAGGAGCGCAGGAGAGTCAAATCGTGAACCCTTCTTGCAGAAGGTAACAGGAGGACAAGCGCCATATGGCGACATACTTCGAAAAGTTGAGTTTACTCGTGTTTGGTAGGTGGTTAGTCATCCAGGAAGAGAGAGTTTCAATATTCCAAATCTCTCTAGATTTAGGGGCCACCTCCGTGGCTATAACCACTGCCCACAGTCCAGAGATCCCGAGTTTGATTGCCGGTTGGGGCAGACTTCGACGAAACTTCTGTTCCCTCCAAACACGTGAGGCTGATGGCATTTCCGGCCCTACCCAGGCTGGGTGAGGTTAATGCGGGAAGCTGGTACGATTCCCAGCGAATGGAGGGTAAAACCCCCGTCTTGACTACGTCAAATCAGGACGTACATCAGAATTAGAATCATTGTTCACAATAGATCTAAATAGAGGCCGGTGTGATAATTAATTGGTGCTTCCCTTGTGGAACTCCAACCGGTCTAAAATAATAAATAATTAGGGGCCACCTTCAAACTCAAAGGTTTTAGTACGTGTTGTACGATTGGGCGGTAACATATCTCTGTGTGTCTAGGTTGACACACCCTAGGTTAACACAGGGGTCCGCAAAGGTTGACACAACCGATTTGTGAACGAGAATTATACTGTACGCAAAGTTTTCAGAGTGAAGAATGCTCAAAAATCTTGCGACTTCCTGGGGGAAAGATTGTTTCGAGAAACATTCTTAGCTGACGACCATGAGAGCCACCTTTCCCAAGGGACCTTGTAGGTTTAACTTTTCCTGTGGACAGGTCTACTAGGCACTCGTTTAGATCCTTCAGAGTGATGGGTTAGCAAACTGCTCTCCTCAGCAGATCTGGGCGCCAGACCGCGTTTTCCCAGGACTGAGCAATTATGATAAATGCGCCATAAGCTGAGTTCAGGTGGTTCAGGACTCGAGGAAGCAGGGGAGGGGTAGGAATACCCATGCTAGCGGGAAGCTCCATTCTCTGAAAAGGATGCCTTCTTCAGAGACCTTGCTTGAACATCTCGAGCTGAGCGAGAAACGTAACACGGAACGACTGCCGACTTTGCTGACGCAAAGAGGTCTATGACCGGTTTTCCCCAGACCCGAAATATAGGTGCTGTTAGCTGGAGGAGAAGGTGCCATTCGGGAATTAGATTTGAGCGAAATAGACTGTCTGCGATGTTGTACATCTGTGGGATGTACTCTGCTCAGAGAACAATATTGACTGACGCTATCCCGTAGATTTTCTCTACTCTCCTACCGTATGTAAGCCACTACCGTTGCATTGTCTGTGAACAAGAATCACTTTGTTCTGAAGATATTCCAAATGTGTTTCAAAGGACATCTGCACTGCGAAGAGCTCTTTGACATTGATATGCCACTCTTTTTGGCTCCTTCTCCAAGAATCTTGGCCATTTGATTGCCTTCATCACTCCCCATCCACTGGAAGATGCGACGTTCGTCACAAACACTTGAGGTGTGGACGATGAAAAATTGGAAGTGGAAGATGAAGCGTTGAGATCCACCAACGAATCGAGATAGGACCATCGAAGGAATTTGACACAACATTAGGGGTTTGGATCTTGGGAGTCGCCGACTAAGTTTTCAGGTTGAAGACCTCTCACACCCAAATCTCTTTTCCTTGTGATACCCGAGTTGCGGTGAGGGTGTTGAGATCGGGGGACAAGTATCCTAGTAGTGCGGCTTCTCTGAGGTCGTGGGCGAGGTTGAGAAGAAGAAGAGTGTGATTTCACAGCTTCGAGTAAGGCCTTGGGCTCAAACAATTAGTCTTCCGAAGGAGGAATATCCTTCAGAATCCGACGCGGGACCTAAATCGCTGGTACGAACAGGCTTCTCCGACTGGCAATAGTTTGGGATCTCTTTCCGCTTACGCACTAAAGAAGACTATCGGAAGTCTTCTTAAAATCAGAATCTTCCGAGGTCAGTTCTTTTATCAGGTCGTTCTTCAACGACTTCACAGATGGATGTGCCGCAACGATCTGGTTCGAGGCGTCTGCAGTGCAGGACGTTGGAGAATTAGGCCGTGGGATAATATCCCAAAAGCTCCGTCCATATTAGCCAGGAGATCCGCTCATGCACTTTAGTTCCGCTGGGCCTTCAGTTCCGAATTTGGCTGCAGACGAGCAAAGATACCATAAGCGAAGATACTATGTATCTAATGCTGTTCGAACTTGTAGAATTGAGATTCTGACATTTGCGGCCATTTATTTCGGCTTCAGGAGATGGAAGAGGAACATCCGGCTCACATTCTTTTACGCAGGGAGTAAAATCGAACGGAAGGTCTGGAGTCGCTATAACTTCCTCGTGCTCGCCATACAGGGGACGAGCTTCCGGGAGAGAATAGTCACCCACAGAATCCGAGGCTTCCGAAGGGTCAGACGCCGACAACTCATCGTTCTGGACGATCGGTTGAATATGAGTCGGCCGGAGCCTGGTGAAGAGAAAATTCATGGCGTCATTCATCCTTCCCATCAGCCTGTCCTCTTGTACTTGGAAGCGTTTGTCAAGAGTTTTTTGTGTCCCAGAATCTTCCGGAGACTCTGTTGACAGGGACGATTATCTGGAGACTGGTATGAAAACATTTCCAACCAGGATTATGTCCGCTGCTTCACGAGAAATGAGCTCCGATTTTAGGGGAGCTACAACCTGAGCCATGATATCGTGTGACTGCGATGATCCACGGATCTGCTTTTTCATATTCCTATAGTGGTATTCCTTCAAGACTGACGCACTTGGATCAAAGGCCCGAACTATATTCAGCGTGGGGAGGGCGAACCGAAGCTTGTTAAGGACTGTTGCATCTACTTCAAAGCCTAAGTCGATCGAGTTGATCAGCGTCCAATCGCTCCAGCCATCAGGTAGAAACTTCTTTGCCGCATGCTTCAGGCGAGACAGGACGTCATTGTCAGACGGCAGGTCACAGAGGGCTCCCAAAGACTACCGAGCATTGGTAGTCAAGTGGATAACGCGCTAGTCTGGTAATCCAGTTAGCGTAGGGATCCGTTGGTTCGAATCCCACTGAGTGCATGAATTTTTCCTCATTAATTTGAGTTTGTGACCACATAATAATAAGACTCTGAGGGTTAGGTGGCAGAAAATGCTTTGAGCATTAACCTCGCCTGGTGGATAACTTCCACTAAAGAGTATTATTATAAAGATGTTGCCGTAGCCATCTGACAAGAATACTAGGCAAACAGTGAGTATTGGCAGTATTTTATCTCTTGAACGGCTTAAATTATTGAGCAACGATGCAATATCCGAAGCAGGGCTCGACCAGAAAGGAGAAGGGGATCAGGGAGACGCGCCCATGCAAAAGGCAGACGAAGAATCACTTCACGGCTCAAATCCTGAGCAACGGCTCGACTGGTTCCAAAGGTATAGGTACCAGGAGATAGGCAAGGGGTCTAGAGAGACGCACCTAAGCTAAAGGAGGGAAAAAGTCCAGCTACGGATCAAAAATCTGAGAAACGGCTCGAATGATTCCAGGGGTTTAGGCATCAAGAGACGGGCAAGGGGTCTGAGGAGACGCACCCGAACCAATTAAGGACCGAGTTCAGCCCACGGCTCAATATTTTGAGCAACGGCTCGAGTGGTACCAAGGGCCTAGGCACCAGGAAACAGGCAAGGGGTCTAAAGAGACGCACCCAAACCAAGGAGGTACAGAGTCCAGCACACGGCTCAAAATCTTGAGCAACTACGCAACATCTACCGATGGCATAGGTACAAAAAGACAGGGAAGGGGTCTAGGGAGACCGCACCCGCAAAAAGGGACAAGGTCCAGTCCACGGCTCAAAATATTGAGTGACGGCTCGACTGGTACCAGGGGCATAGGTACCAGGAGACAGGCAAGGGGTCTAGGGAGACGCACCCAAGCCAAGCCAAGGAGGGGCAGGACCTAGTCCACGTCTCAACTTGTATCGAAGGCATAGGAACCAGGAGAAAGGCCGGGGGTCTAGGCAGACGCACCCGCAAATGGGGAGGACAAAGTCCAGTCCATGGCTCAAAATCTTGAGCAACGGCTCGACTGGAACCAAAGGCATAGGTACCGGGAGACAGGCCGGGGGTCTAAGGTGACGCACCCGCCAAAGAGGGAGGAAAAGTCAACTCCACGGATCAAATCTTCAGCAACGGCTCGCAACTCCACGGATCAAATCTTCAGCAACGCTCGTAACTCCACGGATCAAATCTTCAGCAACGGCTCGACTGGTACCAAAGCCATAGGTACCAGGAGACAGGCTGGGGGTCTGGAGAGACGCACCCGCCAAGAGGGAGGACAAGTCAACTCCACGGCTCAAAATCTTGAGCAACGGCTCGACTGGTACCAAAGGCATAGGTACAGGAGACAGGCCGGGGTCAGGGATACGCACCGCCAAAGAAGGAGGACAAAGTCAACTCCACGGCTCAAAATCTTGAGCAACGGCTCGACTGGTACCAAAGGCATAGGTACCAGGAGATAGGCCGGGGGTCAGGGGAGACGCACCCGCCAAAGAGGGAGGACAATGTCAACTCCACGGCTCAAATCTTGAGCAACGGCTCGACTGGTACCAAAGGCGTAGGTACCAGGAGACAGGCCGGGGGTCAGGGGAGACGCACCCGCCAAAGAAGGAGGACAAAGTCAACTCCACGGCTCAAAATCTTGAGCAACGGCTCGACTGGTTCCAAAGGCATAGGTACCAGGAGATAGGCCGAGGGTCAGGGGAGACGCACCCGCCAAAGAGGGAGGACAATGTCAACTCCACGGCTCAAATCTTGAGCAACGGCTCGACTGGTACCAAAGGCATAGGTACCAGGAAATAGGCCGGGGGTCAGGGGAGACGCACCCGCCAAAGAGGGAGGACAATGTCAACTCCACGGCTCAAAATCTTGAGCAACGGCTCGACTGGTACCAAAGGCATAGGTACCAGGAGATAGGCCGGGGGTCAGGGGAGACGCACCCGCCAAAGAAGGAGGACAAAGTCAACTCCCCGTCTCAAAATCTTGAGTAACGGCTCGACTTGTACCGAGGCACAAGGAACTCAAAACTCATGAGCCCAGGATGAAAAATCAGGAAAGATCTTACCCTGATTTCTGTAGCGCTGAAATATAACACACGGCGCGAAGACGGACTGGAACTTATCCACTTGAAAATATATGGACACGGCTCGGAAACGGACCGCAAATTGATTAACTTTCACCATATAAAGACAAAATATTTTGCACAATAAATTGTTGTTACTAGGTCAAAGATCAAAAGAGTACTGAAGTTCAGAAGCTTTCTAGTCATAATCAAAAGCTAGCGGAGGCGCTAGGATCAGCACTGTTGGAGAAAAGAGGGGAAATCTACGGAAAAGGGAGAAAGTTAAGGCGCGTTTGCACAGTTACTAGATCAAAAGACCAAAGCGTAATCTCATTGGGTCAAGCTGTAGCATAGACCCCAAAATATCATAACTTTGTGAGTTTTCAACATCTGCAAAAACCAGACATAACTGGACATTCCTCAGAAACCAGAGAATATTTTACGCATACATTGATCTGTGTAGCACTATTGTTACCCAGGCTCTAGAAGTCGGGACGACGTGTCTAGCATATATGCAACTCCGGTACCCCAGGCAATACCAGTTTTCTTGCAAATGTGCTACCCATGGTAGACAATGGGTTAATAAATAAATTTAAATTTTTTTTTTGAAAATTCACTGACCCCACTCAGGCTGGGTTACGTTAATATCAGGTACTATTTGTGAGTTACCAAGCAATAGAGTGTAGAACCCCGTCTTGGTATGACCTTTGCAGCTCAAAGATACGTTTAAAGAAAATGTATATCTAAAAAAAGGTTTTATTATTATTATTTTCAGAACCCTTCTCAAATACAACACTCGTGAATTTCTCAACGCCTTGGCGATTGCACAACTACCTTCTTCATTCCAGCAGAGACTGTTTGATGTTCTCATATCCATTACGCTGAATAGTGAGAAACCAGAATTTTTCAAGGTAATAATGTGGTTACAATTGTTCGATTGAAAGATAATTAAATTATAACAATAATTAAAATTCCAAAGGTCTCTCTCATATTATGTGCAAATACACACTGTGTCCATTAATCCAGCAACAGCTGATTAACTTATTAACGGTTAAGGGCCAAATTATGAAACAGGATTAGATTTAATCTAAGTGTACGCAATACCTGAACACACCCTCTAGTGGGAATTTCAGGAACAGAAAACTTAATAAAATTGTGATACCAGTTACCGCTTTTTCGTCCGCCCGGAAAAATCATTTTGAATCCGCGAAATCGGGGAAAAATCAGTACGGTTTCGGTTGTTATAAAATCAGTACGGTTTCGGTTGAATTTACACATATGTATAGTACAAGTATGCACGCTTCATGAACTTCTGATCGGAGTTACCGCTTTTTCATTTAAATTCTATAACGAGCGAAACCGTACTAATCTTCCCCTGAATCCGCAGAATCAAAATGATTTTTCCGGGCGAAGGGATAAGCGGTAACACGTATCAGAATTTTACAAGTTTTCTGTAAACCTGAGGTTACGGGGCGTCCATACACATGTGCAATATATGTGTGTAAATTCTAAAACAAGCGGAACCATACTGATTTTTCCCTGATTCCGCAGATTCAAAATGATTTCTCCGGGCGGATGGATAAGCGGTAACACGTATCAGAATTTTATTAACTAATTTTTCCTGGTTCCGCAAATCAGGTACACCCAAAATCATGTGCTTGACAATCTTAAATAAATTAGTAAACTTGAATCTCTTTTGGACGTCGGAAATCAGAGGCTGAATATTTAGGACAAATTCTGAGATTATGGTCCAAAAACTGCCACGATTATTATTTCATTTTTACAGTATGCTTGCAACTTCTTATCGACCCATCTTTAATTTATCAAATCATATGTGATGGATCGACTTAAATGATTTTACCGTTTTTTGTGTATTATAAAATAATTTGTCGACAGTGGTGGTCACTATATGAATATGATTTCAGCCCAGCGAGGTTGGTTACGTCTTTGCTTTCATCTCCCGGAACCTGACCAGAGGTATAACAGTGGAGGAGAAACACCTGCAGAATGTGCTGCATCTACTGACCACATCCTCAGAGGAGGATTTGGAGGCGAGACAGGATGCGTTTCTAGAAGTGGTGATGGCGAAAGATTTGCTGCACGAAGATAGTACTTTGGAAGTGGCCCGCGCAGCAGAATTGTAAGCCACAGTATAGTAATAATTCATTGAGTAGCGCACTAGACTCGCACTCACGGTGACCATGGTTTGAATCCTGTTTAGATATAGAATTTTCCACTCTGTAATTTGCGTGTACGAGCTTCAATCATACCCCGGCCCCGTGAGGAAAAATATCGATTAGTGGCAGCATTACCTGATTTGCGATTTTGTAACTGACTAATTGATTGACTGACTGACAGATCATCCAAATTATTGAGCACATCCCAAGTGATGTTTCAAGCTTTCACCTAGGAAGCTGAAATTTTGCATGGTGGCAGGGTTTGATGTGGATTTGAAGGGAACTTTTGCACTTCAACTCTTAGTTTGAGGGAGAATTACTGTTCGAAATTTACTAAAATATCGACCAAGTAGTCTGACTGAATTATTTGTTCATCAGGTAGATTTAATGATTTTTGGTTGAGCTTGGTCAAAGCTTGCTGTTACAAGCATTGTGTTTGGGTCAGTATGGAATTTGAAATTTTTACGCTTACTTTCTTCTAGTTCATTAGTGAAATTTATATTATATATTTATTTTTTTAAATGCCCCGGAACCGCTTTCGCACTTCAGGGCACTTTTTATCTTTACATCCATGCCATTCCGGAAACGGAAAATTTCAGTCAGTAATTTCCGCTCCGGCCGGGATTCGAACCCGCAACCTCCGGGTCAGTAACCAATGCTCTTAACCACTGAGCCACGGAGGTCGGCCAATATATTATATTAGATTTAAAATTTCATATACGCAATTTAAATTAACGTATTTATTTTAAATAAAGTTTAATTTATTGTTTAATTATTATCTTCATCTTCTAGCTACAAGGTGTGCAGTGTTCTCTATGAGGAGAGGGGAGAGCACAGTTTACTCCTAAAGTGTCTCCTATTGGACAACAACCGCAAGTCTCGCGTGTTCCATTTCATCGCCACCTCATCGCACAAAGCTTCTCTTGAACATTTCATTGTTCAGAACATTCAGCACTTTGTTGATGTCGACGGTCACAAATCGGGCGAAACTGTGCAAAGCTTTTATCCTCATGTGTTTGGGGAAGCACTCAATAGTTTACCGGAGAAATCCAAGTTTGAGTTCCTTCAAGGAGGTGAGTAGATACATTGTATAGACTCTATAGTCCCTCTATACTATACTATAGGAGGACTTTTTTTTATCTTTTTTTTTCTAAAAGAAAAGAAAATGGGATAGAAGTATCTCAATCACTTTGAAATTCGGTCTGGAAATAAAATCCAACTAGAGGTTTAGGGTCAAGTTGCATAGAATGGCCAATTGCCCAAGGCATCAACTGCGCGTCCAATTAAAAAACAATTATATGTACCTTGTTTTGTATATATTTTTTAAGTTTTTTTGTTTGTTTTAAAAAAAGCTAGATAAAGCTTGTTTTGTGAAGAAAAAAATGTACCATTATAATAATTAGGTTCGGAGATGAAGACCTATCATCTAATCTGAAGAGCATATTGGCCTGTAAAATGTTTAAACCATCACAAAGAATCTATTGTTTCATGCAATATTTTTTAATATCTTACCTACCTCAGTAGCTGAATCAATAAGGCAGCGGACTCTTAACCTGGAGATCAGTGGTTCAAGTCACAAGCTCGGAAACAATCTAGTGAAGCTAGTTTGAGTAATTGTGATATCGCACTGGCAACTTCCTAATCCTAAAAAAAAAATGTTTAATTTTAGGTATGGAGGTGGGAGATGTTTCCACAGACAGCGTTACCAAATACATACAGCTTTGCTGTCAATACAAACCGGAACTAGTCGTGTCTCTAGTGGGCTCTAGAAATGATTTCAAGATCAGCCCAGTGCTTGAATCCGTGCGGCAATATGAACTGGAGGAAGCCGAGGCTGTTTTGTTAGAAAAATCTGGCGATTTTCAGGTAACAATTTTATCAGTTATCGACAAATTTAGTGTAAATTTGAGAAAAAAATTTAAAATGCTAGAGAAGAAAGGACTCACGTCCTATGTAAATACATGAGACTTAGCAAAAAAAAAAAAAAAAAACAAAAATCTGTGAATCCAAAGACTTCAGAGGTCGTGGGTTCAAAACCCAGCTGGGACATGACGTGATATCCTCCCAATTGGGATTTTTACCACATAATAATATGTCTTGGGCTGGAATAATGGGACTTTAATAGTTCTAATCGGGCAGTATAAATAAGGCGATATTATTATTATTATTGATCTTATCAAAAGTTTTAAAGACATTAGCGTATAGAATACTAACCCACAGGTAGCTTCTTTTTATTCTTATCATTGGTATGCGATTGGACGTCACCGAATTCTCTCCCGACCCAACTTTAACATGGTTTTATCAACACCGAATTTTCTCCCGTTGCTTGCATTTTTACCTGAGTTAATACCTATAACTTTAAAATAGAAACAAATCGTAGTCACCGTGTCCTAGTAAGTAAGCGCGCCAGGCATTGCACGCACAGTGACCTGGGTTCGATCACCAGCGGGGCAGCATTTCTCCTGCTCTGTCCTTGGGTGTTCGGGGTCCACTCATACCTCGTGAGGAAAAATGAGTAGTTGTTTTAATGTTGGCAGCGACCAGTGGTGGAATTATAGGCAAAAATAAGATATTGGGATATTAAAGAAACGGAAAAGTCCTATAATTTTGCGCTACCCACTAAAATTGTGATATACTAACACAAAGAAACACATTATTACTACTATTATCATTATTATTATATGTATTTTCTAAGGCTTCAAATTACAGTTAGTTATCAAAACTCCAATATTCTGAAATTTCTCGTTCCCATGATTTATTGTAACTTCAGTTTCACATTGCGTTAGGTAACTGATAGGATCAAAGAGGAAAGATTTGGTGAATTCGTTTTAGAGGAACTAAAATGCTTAAGGATATGAGGATCGGCCACAGGGATTTCCAAATTTCACAAATAGGGCAAATAACTCTACATAATATGTGTCTCTCAAATTTTCATTTTTCTTTCTTGGAGTTGTGATTATTCTTGTATTATTAGTGTAAATCCTTATACTGTTTTATTCAAAACAAAAATCTTCTGAAATTTTTATCCACAAGAGAAGTTATAACAGTTTTCAGCCGCATGAAAACACATGGTGTTAATGGGACAAACAGCTTGTGTTCTTCAGTGTAAAATAAGGCAGTAACAATAACTACGCTGAATAAATACCGGCTTTAAAATCTGAAATGACCTCCTAACTGTGTGTTGTCAGGGAGCGTTCAACATTTTGTTCCGACGACTCCAGGCCGCTATTCAATCCAGTGGCAACATAGAGGCCGCCACTGAGAGTGTGGTGGCGTTAGGCCAAGTAGCGGGGGACAAGCTGGAAGCTCAGAAAACGTGGCTGCCTCTGCTGCAGTGTTTACACAGGTAAATGTCTTTTCAATGGATAGAATGTCTTTTCAATAGATAGAATGTCTTTTCAATAGATATAATGTCTTTTCAATAGATAGAATGTCTTTTCAATAGATAGAATGTCTTTTCAATGGATAGAATGTCTTTTCAATAGATAGAATGTCTTTTCAATAGATAGAATGTCTTTTCAATAGATAGAATGTCTTTTCAATAGATAGAATGTCTTTTCAATAGATAGAATGTCTTTTCAATAGATAGAATGTCTTTTCAATAGAAAGAATGTCTTTTCAATGGATAGAATGTCTTTTCAATGGATAGAATGTCTTTTCAATAGATAGAATGTCTTTTCAATAGAAAGAATCTCCTAGACAGAAAAAATTAGTGGAGAACAAGACTCGATCCAAACAATGCTGAACCCAAGTAGGTTTGGGAAAAGGTAGAGTGTGAAGAGAAAAGGGCGTTTGGATAATGGATTGAAACATTTGAAATAATCAACTGTTTTTTTAGTAATTGTTTTTTTATTTAATTTTTTTAGAATTTTTTGAACTGTTAGATTTTTTAGAAATCAACTATTGTTCATTTTTTTAGCGGCCTCAGTAGCTCCATCGATAAGGCGGCGGAATAGTATAACCTAATAACCTAGATGTCGGTGTTTCGAGTCCCAAGTATGGCAAACATTTAGTAAGGCGAGTTTGAGTAATTGTGGTATCACGGTTGTGACTACACACAAGACACTACTGTTTTGTTTCATTCCAGGTTGGAGTCTCATAAAACTCTGAAACGTATTCTGAGTTGTCCGAACTTGAATTTAGCCTCAGAATTTCATCTCCTACTGCAACACACTAGCGGAAGACTGGGGGACTTCAGGACACTCATTACAGGCAAGAATATTAGCTTTCTATTGTTCAAGAAATACACAATATGCACATTTTATACATTAGAAAGAGCATGAAGAAAGGAATAATCAACTAGAATAACAAATGATTTTATCTCGTCAATTCATGGCGGTTGACTTAGTTCATTTATGCTGTAAAGCAGAAATCTCGAGATCTAATAATTTATTTCTAAGAAACGTTTCCAATGTGTCTTGGTTCGACCTCCTCCACCTCCACTCATATGGAAGATTGTCGTGGTACTCCCAGGAGCCTGTATCACGATCATTCCACAAGTTACAAGCTAGTTAACAATTAAGAAATTTAGACCGATGAACTTGAGTGAACTCCCAATTTTTTTACTTTCCTTTTCCTATAGAAAGGAAAGTAATGGAATCACCTATTTTTTTTATTTCTTGGGTAGAACGTAGCTTTCAACAACACAAAAGTAAAAGTAATATCACGACGGGGGTGTTACCGTCCATTTGCAGGAAACTCAGAAACCTGCTACGCACATTAACTTCACCCAGACTGGGTTGGGCCGTAAAGCCAGCATCACGAAGTCTTCACCTCGCTGGAAGTTGCTTAACTTCGGTGATCCCACGAGAACCGGTGCATTCAATGCGCCATCGACGCGACGCTAGCAGTCCCAACTTTATTTGGGACATGGTTCATCTTAAAGTTGGAACATGGTTCATCTTAAAGTTCACTTTTTTTTTTTTAATAATAATTAATGCCCGCAGCACGGGTGTATATTTACGAGCCTAGCTCTATTTACAAACAGAAAATAAATAACATGAATATATCACATAAGAAAGAAATTTTTTCATTTTACTAAATATTTTTTTGCTAATTTCAGTTCCATTTGCCTGAATTTCAAAATTGTAAATTGACTTGAAGAATGATTGTGATATATTGCCCAGAAGGCGCAAGATTACTAAATACTAGTGAATGTTATGGTATGTTAGTATTTGGGCGACACGCACACACAGGTCCAGAACAGCTTGACGGCCTCAGAAGTGTCCGATTAATATGTTTATTTTGAAACCCACTTTGTTGGATATTGAATGAAAGGTCTTGTCATCCAGATACTTGATATCACATTGTAAATTCTGTGAAAGAATATGAATGAGGTTGGCAGTTCACTGGACCACTAATTCACAATATTTACCAACTTTCAGGACTATTTGACAAGTGCAAGCATGAGGAAGTGATGTTGCAATCTTCATTGGAAAGTCTGCGCTCGGATTTACATGACGACTTGGCCAATACTCTGCAAGAATGTAAACGTGGCTTCCTCGTGCATCTAAAATGTTCTCAGTGCAAGCTGCAATACGCTTTACCCAGTAAACTGGTAGCGTTCACGTGAGTATTATAATAATTTCGTATCCGTGAGTTAGCCAAAGATACCTATAAGACGGTGGTGGGAGGATTATATGGACGCCCAGATCCAATGTCTAGGCTCCTTTCATGTCCATTGACTCTCTTTGGTTTTAGTATCCTAATTTGAAATAGTCAGGGCGTGAGTTTTACCCTCCATTCGCTGGGTAACGTAACAGCTACCCTTATTAACACATTAACCTCACCAAAATATTAGATATGTGTCTAGATTTAAGAACTTTGTATACATGTAAAGCATGTTATATACAAATAAATAAATTACAAAAGCCTGGGTAGGGCCGGAAATGCCAACCACTCGTTATCGGAGGGAACAGAATAAAAACGCGAATTCTTTTACACCAATGAGACTTTGCTTAGATTGTGAGGAGAAAGGGACTCTTTAGTGGTGGCACCAGCAGAGTAAAACTATCGACGTTTTTATAATAATTAATAAATGAAAAGAAAAAAAAAATTGTTTCTCATGGAAAATACTTAAAAATATTTTTTTTTCCTGATTTCAGATGCGGCCACAGTTTCCATCACGAATGTACCTCCCCCACTTCCAGCTCCCCTTCCCCCCCACCTCCACTTATCTGCACTCTGTGTACCACGTAACTAATTATCCATCACCAGGACTTATCTGATGCCGATGCCATTCATTAACTTTAAGAAGCATGTATTTATTGTAAGAAATAAAAATATATTAATAGTTTTACACTTAGAATAAAATGTAACTAGAATCTATGGTTCAATCAATTTTAGAAATATTTATTTTTTTTTCATGTCAGAATAAAGTGTATAACTTGAATCTATGTACTTTCATTGGAATGATGGAATTAATCTATAGAATCTAATCACTTTAAGAAAAAAAATCCTACAAGGATCAATGTAAATAGGAATGTAGGAATCTATAGAATCTAATCAAGATTCATTTTGAATGGATTGACAAACGACGAAGATATATTTTGTTGTTATAAATGTTCCAGGTAATGAATTCTATTCAGTAAATTAATTGTACATTAGATTTCAATACTATCACGAGTCTTTCTTAAAACTTTGTTTTTTAAGGTTAGCGCACACTTATGCGGAGGATATAGACTATAGAGCGTAGTTTCTAGTAAACAATATAGTTTTCAATGTGTCTGCGCACACTTGGTCGGATCGGAGTGTGCGCAGAAACATTGAACACTATTTTTCTAACTGGAAACTACGATCCGGATAAAGGCCTATTTTTCTTTTGGATTAAAAAAAAAAAAAATTGCAGGTTCGATATTTCCAAATATTTCCATTTTATTCCAAGGTCAACTTCACCACATTCGTAAAAGAAAAATGAGTTTCGGTACTTTTAAAGATAAACAATGGACTTAACCTTTAAAAGAACTGGAAGAAACAATTTTCTACTTCCATTTTGGTTATCTTTGGAAGAGGAAATTTTTCCTCTTCCAAAAGAAAAATGACTTGCTTCCAGTTTGGTTCATTTTATTCCCGTTTGGTTAACTTTGGTTAGAAAGAAAAATACGGCTTAAGTGTGCGCTTATCTAACAGGCAGCATTGCATGTTCTTCGCTAGATTCCTTATTTTTTGTGTTAAACATAATACCTACATATACATATTTGAAATCACAAATCATTCGATTATTTAATATTAAGTATAATGAAATCCCCTTTTTGTGTTTAAGTTTCAAGAGAAGTGAGATTTCAACTCTAAAATACTTTATTTTTACTGCCGGTGGCGAGGCGTAGGACTAAAGAGTCCTTTTCTCCCAGCATCAGCAGTTCAAACTCAGTCTCAGATATTTGACAAATAATCGATTTTATACATATTGGGATACTGCTTGAGTTAGGGTTTAAAAGATAGTTCCTTGGTCATTATCAGCACCCTTTAGGTTTTGTTTATTCTATTTGTAATTTAATGTTTACTGTATATAAAAATACTTCTGATAGCTATACCTAGATTTACTCTGAAGTAAATTGTAATTACTTTTATGTTCTAAATTTCGGTTTCAACGTCATTTCAAACTACTGAAGTCATATCGAGACGGTGGTTTTACCCTACATTCTATGAAAACTTACGAACCAGCAACCCACATTAACCTCACCCAACCAGAGTGGACCGGAAACAGTGGGTTCTATTCTAGCAAATGTGTCAGATTTTTTCTTCTGGGATAGCTTTCTTCTCTGTTACTGAGGTATGATCTGAACTGTCCGTAAACCACTGCTAAACAAGACTATGGATAGCAATCAATCTTTGTTGTACTTCAACTTAGTCAAACATTGTTAACACATTGCGTGTTATAGGGAAAAAACAATACTAATTAAACATCTTACAACATAAAAACAAATAAAAAACATTGGAAGAATCCCCTTCACTCAGGTAGAAATACATAAATATCTTAGATATTATTATAATCAATCAATCTTTGATGTATTTGAATTCAGTCAAAAAATCTTCTTAGATATTATTATAATCAATCAATCTTTGATATATTTGAATTCAGTCAAAAAATCTTATATCTTAGATATTATTATAATCAATCAATCTTTGATGTATTTGAATTTAGTCAAAAAATCTTTATCTTATGTAATGAAAATATATTTTTATTTATATGTTACCGTGATCCTTGTATTTTATTTTTTATTCGTATGAACTTTCGTAGCTTACTTAGTAGGTAAATATGCATAATGTAGGAACCGACCTCAGTAGATGGATCGTTACGGCACAGGTCTAGTAACCTGTAGGTTGATTGTTCGAGTTCCGATCTTGGAAAATTACAGAAACACTGTTATGAATAATAAATTGTAACATTACTTTTATCATAAACACAAAAATGATATAGCCAGCAGAGATAGCTTGTTTCATACACAATTTCTTATTCGACCACTGAAGTTAAACAACGTCCAGCATGATGAACATTCTAATTTCAAACCAATCATCCAAGGTGATCATGGCAATCCACGTTTTGCTGGCCCCACTCAGGCTCGGTGAGGTTTATTTTTGCACGTGGGTTGTTTGCCCAGCGAATCTCACTTTTTTATTTATACTCACTCAAACTTTCTACGACCGCGTGTGCGCACCGAAAATCGAATCTTTTTTCTATCTAAAACCCACCTACCAAGTCTTTTTTAACATTGAAATGTGAAATTCCAAATAAAAATACCAAAACAATCAATCAACTATGAAAATCAAAACAAAAAAAGCAGACTGGACCAAATACCAAAGTAAAGTAAAATAACCTTTCATCATGAACTGCAAAGAAAAATCGAAGAAAATATAGATATCAACACAATCATTGAAGAAGTCAACACCAACATTATTGAAGCAGCCAACGATTCAATACCAAAAATTAAAAAAAAAAAAAAAAAACATAAATACAACCCAGTACCTTGGTGGCATGCGGAAATCCAAGAGGCAATAAATAAAAGAAAACATCTATTCCACATCGAAGCACAATACAAAAGCATAGACAATATAATCCACTTCAAAAGACAGAGAGCAGTAGTCAAAACCCTCATCCGTAAACACAAACATCAAGCATGGGTAAAGTTCCTCGACGAAATGAATGGTCCCATCAAAACATCCCAAATGTAGAACCATCTAAAAAAAAAAAAACTGAAAAGTAAGCGTGAATATAATCCAAAAACAGCAATAAAAACTCAAGATGGAAGTACAGAAACTGATCCAAAATTTATAACTGAAGTCTTATCCAATCACTTCCAAGAAATATCATCAAATGCAAACTACACACAAGAATTCCAAACCTTCAAACAAATCCAAGAAGCAAAACCCTTTGAAAATACAGAAGAATTGACAACACAAGACTACAATAAACCCATCACTTATGAAGAAATGATCTCTGTCCTCACTGGAAAGAAATCCACAGCTGTAGGACCGGACAAAATTTCTTACCAAATGATTGCCAATTTGTCACTTGAAGCAACCAACGGAATCCTGATGATTTTCAACCACATATGGACAAACCATACATATCCAAACATCTGGAAGAAATCATATATAATACCGATAGCAAAACCAAACAAACCTAAAACATACCCCAAGAGCTATCGCCCGATAGCCCTCATCAATTGCACATGCAAAATACTAGAAAAAAATATCAACAAAAGAGTATCCTGGTTACTAGAATCAAGAAAACTCTTATCAACCTACCAAAATGGAGGAAGACCTAAAAGATGCACCATGGATAATATCATACAACATGAAAACACAGTCTTAAGAGGTTTCCAACAAAAAAAGCATACCCTAGCAGCCTTCATAGACATTGAAAAAGCTTATGACCAAACATGGCCCCACAAAGTACTTCAAAAACTAAACAACTGGGAAATTAAAGGTCACCTTTTCCACTTCATCAATAACTTCATGCAACACAATGAAATAAATGCCAACAATCAAGGAATTCTTTCCACCCCAAAAAAATAACTAATGGAATTAAACAAGGCTCATCTCTCTCAGGTACTTTATTCAACTACTTACTACATACTATGTGAAATAGAAGAAATTCTCCCAATCAATGTACAACACAGCATATTTATGGATGACATCAATATCTTCCTGGCCCACCAAAATCCAACCATATTACAAGAATCTATAAAAAAACATATAATTATGGGCCTCAGAACAGGATTCAAAATTTCAACTGAGAAAACAGTTTTCATGGACCTACACCGTCAAAAAATCAACCACCAAATCAACCTTACCTTGAACAATAAAGCACTCAATTAAGTACAAGAATTCAAATGGCTTGGAATGACCATTGACTCAAAATGGACCTGGAATACACACATATCAACTCTAAAAAAGAAAGTCACATTAGCCAAAAACATTATGAAAATGTTAAGTCACAACTCATGAGGAATTAAAAGAGATACTATGAAAAAATTTACAAATCCTATATACAACCCTTACTAGAATATGGCGCTCTTGCATATGATTAAGCTAAACCAAATACACTAACAAAACTTAATCCAACCCTAAACACAGCCCTCCAACATGTCTCTGGAGCCTTCAGAACATCACCAGTCATATCCCTGCTTATTGAAACAGGATTTCCACCACTAGACTTCAAACGAAAACTGTCAGTATCAAATTATATCTGCAGCCGCGCAAGACTAAACGACCACCGCATCCATTTCCTCCTACAACAATATAACCTTGAACAACTATGACTCTCTGTAGCAAATAATAATAATTGCAACTTTACTGTTGCTAGATAAGGTTTATCTAGCTTTATTTGGGGGTGCGGCTCCTGTTTTTGACTTATCCGCTATGACTATGGGCGTAAGCCTAAACTTCTAATCATAAGAGCTATAAATAGCAAAATTATCAGTAATATGACATACAAAATAATCAAAATAGGAAGAACATACCCCCATGGCAAAAAATTGAAATCTACTCTGAAATATTGGACACACGAAAAAAAAGAAACTATACCCGACTTCATTGTTAAATCTATTTTCAACAACTACCTAAGTCAACATACAAACCATCAAATTGTATATACTGATGGTTCTAAAACCAACAGTTCAACAGGATGTGCCTATATCCTAAATGGCAATGCATCATCCTTCAAGCTAACAACATATGCTCCATATTCACAGCAGAACTTGCCGCAATCTATCTCTTATTAAACCACATACATAGTTCTAACATGGAATTTCATAACAAAAATATACTCATGATACCAAGATATAGGCTAGGATAGCCGTCTTCAGTTAAAGAACGTGAAGAACTTGGTGCTCAATCAATAGATACTACTACTATTTATACTGATTAAAATAGAGAGGTTAGTTGATGGCATGGATATTCAAGACTATTCCCTGCTGATGAGAGCAAATAAGCTCTGATATTAATGTACATCTAATACAACGTTTTACTTTTCTGTTTGACTGAATTATAATGCTTTTTCTTTGTGTTATTATGTCACAATATTATATGACACAATATGTCACAGAATCATATGACTTTACCACTTTAATTTACAATATCTTGTATTTTTCCCCCCTATGATTCTGCCACTGGTCGCTGCTTCACATCAAAGCTGCTACTCATTTTTCATCACGAGGTATGAGTGGACCCCGAACATCCAAGTACAGAGCAAAAAATTCCTACACCGCTGGGGATCGAACCCAGGTCACTATGTGTGCAATGCCTAGCGCGCTAACTCACTCTGCCACAGTGACTACTGTTTGACTGAATTATTAGTAAAACCCCTGTCGTAATTTGACCATGGAATTGAAATCAACATACATTGAACACAGATAAACAAAAATGTCAAAAAAATATTCTACATTAAAAAAAAAAAAAAAAAAAAAAAAAAAAAACAGAGATAGGGATTTAAAAACACCTTTCATAAGACCATGGATTAAATTTTCATGTTTACAGCATATAATAATACTAGCGGGCTGTCGCCCGCTTTGCCTGCCGAGGCATGGCCGTGAAAGCAAAAAATCCTTTTTCGCCAATGGCCGGTGTTGTAGTGGGAATTTCGAAAAATCCCGTCTTATTGCACATCTAGACTATAAGACAAAGCTACCTACCAAATTTCAGCTCGCTAGGTATTACGGTTTGGGCTGTAGAGCGATGATCAGTCAGTCAGTCAGTCAGTGACTTTGACATTTATATATTAAGATGATGGATCGTTATTATTTTGGTTTCCCAGAATTATTGGACGCACTTGCAGAGCTATTCTTCTTGTCCAGCAAGCTGCGTATGTTGATACCCATAGGAGTGAGAACATTGGAGGCTGGACCTGCGGTTCCCATCTGAGCCTCGTAGGACTGGATCACATTGTGCAGGGCATTCATGTCTATGTCCACGCTGTCTTCATCCTCCTGAAATAATAATAATAATATCGCCTTATTTATACTGCTCGATTAGGACTATTAAAGTCCCATTATTCCAGCAGTAAGCCCAAGACACATTATTATGTGGTAAAAATCCCAATTGGGAGGATAACATGTCATGTCCCAGCTGGGTTTCGAACCCACGACCTCTGGAGTCTTCGGATTCACAGAGTGCCGCCTTTACCACTGAGCTACTGGGACAGAAATAATAATAATAATACCCTTGAGTGGAAGGTAACCACCAGGCGAGGTTAATGCTCACAGCATTTTCTACCCCCTAACCCTCAGAGTCTTATTATTATGTGGTCACAAACTCAAATTAATGAGGAAAAATTCGTGCACTGGGTGGGATTCGAACCAACGGATCCCTACGCTACCTGGATTACCAGACTAGCGCGTGAACCACTTGACTACCAGTGCACTTGAAATGGTTACACAATCAGTTTTTATGGCTTTCTTTTAAAGTGGCAGGGTTCTCACATGTGAGCTCTTCCACTCAACCACAACCACAAAAAAATTGTGCGGTCTTTTTCCAATACGTGATATATGTATATTAGGGTGGCCCTTATTTTCGAAAGTCGGAATTTTCTCACTCCATCGGCAAAATATGGTTCCAATTAATATTAAAAAAATCTGGAAAAAGTTTTAGCTCGATCAAAGGTCGTTAACACGTGCCGCCGGGACCTTTAAGTTTAGATCTGCAATCGGAAGGGGCAATATACGTTTTTAAGCATAATATTGATCCTAACTTGAAGAAACTTCACCTCACAGAAAAAAATATAGAATGTAAAATGTATAGAAGGGTTTTCTTTTTATTATTTGGTACATAATAATTTTAGTAGGTAGCACAGCATTATCGAGACACCTGATAATAGCATTTGTCTAAGTCACTCACTACTATTTTTTCATAATATTAAGTAGAAAATTAGAAAACTATCGTATATTAGAAAAAAATATAGAATGTAAAATGTATAGAAAGGTTTTCTTTTTATTATTTGGTACATAATAATTTTAGTCGGTAGCGCAGCATTATCAAGACATCTGATAATAGCATTTGTCTAAGTAACTCATTACTGTTTTTTTCGTAATATTAAGTAGAAAACTATTGTATATTAGATTTTTTTCTATTTGAAGTTGAAGAAAAAAACATTGAACATAATTATTGTTATAATATTCATGTATCCATACTAATTAAATAAATGCGAGATAGAAGTTCACAAATAAGTAAATCCTGCTCTCTCTTAGAGGTGTTTTCAAAGGATGTGAAAAGAGGTCCCATTTTCGGATATTCGCTTATAACTCAAGAACTCTACATTTTTGTAAAAGCGACTTTTTTGTGGATTTTAGGATTTATGGCCTAATTGTTGAAGATATCAAAAATGTATAAGAGTTAACCCGCCCTAAACCATAACTAAAACACCCATATTCAAGATAAATTTGTGAAAAAAGTCATTAGTGAAGCCGCCAGTGGCGAACTTTGGCGTTAACTTGAAAATATCAAAAATGTATGGGTAAAACTTCATAATCAATTAAATTAAGTTGTTCGAGGGTCCTAGGGTGGAATTAAAAAGTGACACATTTTTTGGTACCGATTTCAACGGAAGTTTCGTTGAAATCTCCCTCTCCCTACGTGAGGTAAAAATGTCAACTTTCAATCTCTACCTTATACCGTTCTTGAGACAGACCTACAAACGGACCTAAGGCTAAAACTTAGAATTTTGGCTTTGAGGACCTCAAAATGTGTGTTCGTACTGAAAACTAAGTATCAAAATTTTTGGGTGATTCCAATACTTTCCTTTCTCCAAGACAAGGAAAGTGAAAAAAAATGAACAAATCTTTACCTTCTTAACAAAACTCTGGGTCAAGGTTGTGCCTGAAAGTTCCTGCGCCATTACTTTCATGTATTCATCAGAGTCCGACCCTGATACATCCGAATCACTCTCCCTCATCACTTTCTGCATCCGCGCCTGCTTTCTGTTCCAACGTATCTGCAATGGAAGAACCGACTCAGTTTACTTTTTAGACAGAGAGTTGTGTATAATTTATGTAAGTTTTCCAAAGGACCTGAGGAATTGCAAAAAATAGGTCATATTGCAATAAAGTTATCGCTTTTCTAAATTTTGGCCATACGTGGCACCCGAACAACCGACCTCCAACTTACGAAGCCCGCCGTCTAAATGGCCGGCCAGACAGAGAAAGCACAGTGTAGTGGCCTCACAGAAACCGCGGCTAGAAACGCCATCTATATGTATGACGTTCTAGTCTACATATTTGTATGTTTGGCATTTATTTTCATTTATAGGTCATATATCAATTATGTAAATCTCGATTAATATACATAGATGATGAAAATCTTAACTTATTATTCATAAATCAATTTACCCAACATTTTTGAGATAGCAACGGAAAATTCATCCAAATTGAAATCAATATTATCACAGTGTTCGTTGTCAGACACATCCATGGTATTTGCATCAGTTGTGGAAGGATTTTCATATTTTTCATGAATTTCACTGTCCCTGGAAAAGGAAATAGTTTTTTTTTTTTTAGATATATAATACTGTTTTTTCTTTGTTTTATTATGTCACAATTTTTAGTAGGTAGCGCAGAATCATAGGACTTTACCACTTGAATATACAACTTCTTGTACTATTTAGTTGCCTATAATTACGCCACTGGTCGCTGTTTCACACCAATATACAAAAGCTGTTTCACGCTGTTCAACACAGACACTTTGAAAAGAATTTTTAAACCGTTTGTTTGTTGCTGCTAAATAGCTCGAACTTTCTGATGCGAAGTTCCTAGCATTCTACAGAATGACCAAAGAAAGTTATTTGAAAGAGCACAGTGTAAGGATATGCACTCAATACAAAAACTAACCAGAAATAATGATAGCAACTCCATGGAAGAAAATTGGTGAAAACATGTTCTACAAAACATTTCAAAGATTCCTAATTGTACTGTTCCTAATCGTATTTTGATCTTATACAGATTTTCTTTAGAATACAAGTAGGTCCTACTAATCAGAAAGAAATATAAGTTTTAACCAATCACAGAAAAATACATGAAGTAAATGGAAAACAGTCTGCGTGCGCTCTAATGTTGACCAGGAGTGTATTATTTTTTATTAAACATACCCATGAGGAAACTCGGCACCCTCCAGACCGCTGGAATGATGCAGAAATCTATTGAAAGCCGAGGACACTAGATCTTGACCCTCTGCTCCACTGCACTGCTCTCCCTGAAGTCCAAACCTTTCCTGCAATATCTGGTCCAAGTCAACTGATGATATGGACATCCAGCTGTCATCTGAACACGAACACAACATGTTTTGAGTTACTATTATTTTCTTCAACATCTTGGGTATTATTTACCTACTGGTTCTTAACACTTTGAGCCCATGAATACCATATATGTCTCTCAGCTGACATTTCATAAAGAACATGAGTACCATTATGACCCTCACCCGAAATTTGACTGTGGACACGAGTACTCTATATGGTATTCACGACCTTGCTTACTTTGAAGTTAAATCATAAAGTATAAAAGGTACAGCTGAAAAACGTAAATTTATCGAATTTTCTCGACAAAATACACAATATTTTACAATAAAAAAACTGTGGTACGAAGGGTGCAAAACGCATTTTTTGTCTTGGTCCCTCGTGCTCACTCGCCGATCCCAGCTCTGGGGCTCAAAGTGTTAAGCAGTGAGTCTGGACGTATACAACGGACTGGTTTTCTCTCGGTTAGGCCCACCCGCAAGAGACTGGATGAGCTCAGAGCTCTCACCATATTAGGTGGTTTGAGGCTTTCTTTATTTTGCTTGAGATCATCGAGACGGTTTTACTCTCCATTTGCTGGAAACTCACAAACAGGTTACCCAAATTAACGTCACATAGACTGGATTGAGTCAAGAACAGTTTCGAATAGTTACCTTTCCATGAAATAACCTTGATGGAAGTTGCTGAACTTCAGTGACAGAACGAGAGCTAGAGTAACGAGCCAAGCCATCAACGTTGTCTTAGGTTCAATTAATTTTGATCTTTTTCTTTATTGTTATATGAAATTCAAATGTTTCATATACTTTTGGTCATATTTTGAAAAGTACCGTAGTCAATTTAGATTTATCCATACTTCGAGTAAGTCGTCGCCCGTGTTTATCACTTTATCTCCTTGTAAACGGTTGAGATTTTGTTCTATACTTTCTCGCTTTCAATTTTAAATTTCTGACAATCAAATCTTCCACGGAAATTTCCTATTGTATTACGAGGGTTGACAAGCAAACAATGTTTTCACCACTGACAGTAAATGTCACTAAAGAATTCTAACCTCTGAGAGCACGATTAGCTTAGTGATAAGATACTCGCTTGCCATACGGTAGGTCCCGGGTTCGATCCCCCGTGCCGAATAAAATTTGTATTCTTAATTTGGTTACAATTGTTTGTTAGGGTACCTTCCGGTGCGCTCGTGTTGACCCAGTACCTTATTGGGAAGGATTATGTTACTTCTCACCCATCAAAAAGAAGGCATACTACGGGACGGGCAAGCTACAACACAGACCACAAGCATCTATAGTAGCTGCTGTTTCATGGCTAAATGCCTATTTTTCATTAAATGTATCTATCATTTTTAAAACATTATTTTTTTAGGGTTTTGATTTATTAAAAATTCAGTTTAAAGTTTTTGGTCTAAACGCCGACGTATACCCTTAGATAGCGTGGTGGGGTGGGTCCCAACTATGACTTGAACCTTAATCAAAGTAAGGATTAAAAACAATAATAATGAAACAGAAGTTGCTCACCATCAGCGGGTAACAGTGGTTCATCCGGAATTACTTCTATCGTCGAATCTTGAAGTATGTCTTCAATTTCATTCCCGATGGTTCTATCTGATGAATTTCCAACTTGATTTTCCAAAAAGAACTTTCTAGCCAGAGATTCTAGCTCTTTGTATTCCTTGCTTCCTTCCAGAAGATCCTGAAACCGGAAATTGAACATTAACTTGATGAATAGATTTTGAAAATGTTTTGTCACAAGACTCACTCTAACAGTCCTCGAATCCCTCCAGGTTACGAGTCTGCCGCCTTATCAATCGAGCTACAGAGGTGAGTGAATATTAGAATCATAGATAGAATATTAAAATCTTCCTAAGGAAAACAAGAAAGCTGATCAATCTAAATCTTGCAAACCAATATAACTTCTATCGCCTTATACTCTGCTAGCTTGATACTCTGCATTAATCTAAATCTTGCAAACCAATATAACTTCTATCGCCTTCTGCTAGCTTGATACTCTGCATTCTAGAAGATCATCTTACTCTGAAAGAACATCAATATGGTTTCCGCAGTGCTCGGAGCACAACAACCGCTCTACATCAGATAACTAAACATGACCATACTCAACATCGGCTCAAAGCGAAAAGGCCCATTAACACGTTGACTGCCAAGGTAATTTTTGAACACTTTACCCGTACGCCACGTTTTTATATGGTCACACATATTATGTGACGTGGCATGCAGAGGTGGTTTTTCAATGCTGTACGCCACGCTTCCAAATCATCATTTAAAATACACTTAATGTCACACCATTCCAGAGTGACACTCATTCAAAGTAGCATCTACTGTCACACAATATGTGTGACGTGGCGTATAGGTTTAACATTGTGTCACACATATAGTGTGACAAGGCAGTTAATGTGTTAAAAGATAAGTCTTGGTGGCCGTGGATCTTTATCGAGTGTTTGATACCGTTTATTGTATACTGTTGAAATATCTACTTCATTCCAACATCACTAATGATATCAAGTAATGGTTAGTAAATTACCTACGCGGCTGACAAATATTTATACAATACAAAGAAGTTCGATCCAAGTACCGCAAGGTGCCTCTCAGGGCGGGGTTATCTCTCCTATCCTCTTTCACTAATACCTGTCAAAAATGACTCAACTGCCAGAAGGCATCACGCTCGTCAGCTATACAGATGACTGTACCCTATGTCAGCGGTACCCAACCTTTTTGAGTCGCGACCCCCTTCGGAGGAAAAAAAAAAAAATCGCGACCCCCCCCCCCCCCCCCCCTAACAAAAAAAGATAGTACAATTCAAGGGAGGTAAGTTCTTTTATTGGAAGTTTAAATGTTTCGTTACTTACTAATAATATAAATTTTCCGCGACCCCAGTTCAGTGGTTGAAGCGTTCTCGCGGCCCCCTGATTTAGCTTCGCGACTCCCCTGGGGGTCTCGACCCCTAGGTTCAGCACCGCTGCCCTATGTGCAGACAAAGACATGGAAACAATCTGAAACCGCTTCAACACCTACTGGATAGGTACACTATAGTAATAATTTTATAAAAGTGTTCCTAAATAGGGCTCCCAAGCTGTTGTATATTGTTTCCATGTCCTTGTCTGAACATACCTGGTTTGCAAGCATAGGCCAGATTCCGAAAATCTGAGATATAACATGACTGAAACTATTAAATGTATATACTAACCCGGTTAGAGACCATCAGAATAATGCGGCACCCAGCGCCAATACACCAACAACATAGCCTAATTTGTGTTTGTATTATTTAAAAAAATATCTTCTTCATGATATGTTATTACTTACTTTGAAGTAGCCTTTCTTGTTTAAACTAGACAAATATTGGTTCCACTGTTTATCATATTTTCTCTCACTGTCTTGAACTTGAGTTAGTAGAATTTCAAAACCACACATCTGCAAAAGTAGAGAAAATATAGTAGGTTACAAATGATGTTTGGTAGTTTAATAGAGATGTTTAGAAATTTATTATTTCGAAATTTACAGCAAAAAAAATGTTCTTATTAATTTCTCCCATGTTATTGAGCTCAACATTATTCTTCTTTTTCTAGCTGAATCACACTACTGCCATTCTGTTTAGTGCTAAGACGAAAATTATTAGTAAGTTCCTAAAAACTTCTAGAACTTTCTGAGCACCTCAGGAACATCACTAAGTTCCTAGGAACTTCTGGTTGTTCCTAGAGCTCTTAGGAACTTGTAGATCTTCCTGAGTTGATTTTTTAATTCTTCAGAAATAAGTAAATAAATTGTTCCTAGGTAGTTCTGATTTTAATGGGATGTACGTTTCGTGTGAGAGTCGAAAGTTCCACCGATAGACAAAATCTGACTCGAGTCGATCGGCCATTGAACCACGGAATAGATCTATAATTAGTCACCAACTACAGCCGAAGTTGTACAGAGTAAATAACAGGATTAGAACAGTAAAAAGCCTTTTCATTTTTTAACTCACTAGTCTAGCACCGATTGAGTGTGCTTTATGGTCAGAGTTGGATATCAAAGGTATAGACGGGTGAACATATTGACTGGACATTAACATGGCATAGAGACATTTGGTGAATTTAATTCTTTTCATATGCTTTGCCTGGGATGAAAAGTGCCGAAAGTTTTTAACAGCCTGTGAACAAAGGAAAAATAATACAAATCAATATTTATTCAAAGCAGCCTCCGTGGCGTAATGGTTGTGACTACTGCCCGTAGTCCAGAGTTCCCGAGTTCAACTCCCGGTTGGGGCAGACTTTTCGACGAAAATTCTGTTCCATCCAAACACGTGAGGCTGGTATTTCCGGCCCTACCCAGGCTGGGTGAGGTTAATGTGGGTAGCTGGTACGATTCCCAGCGAATGGAGGGTAAAACCCCCGTCCTGACTATCTATCTCAGTCAGGACGTTAAAACCAAATAGAATCAACTGGTCACAATAGATCTAATTAGGTCGCAGTGTTAATTGTAAGGGTTTCTCTGAAAACCCTGCAACCAGGTCAGATAATAAAATATTTATTCAAAGAAAATGACAGTATCGCAGTTTTGTATTCAATCTGGGTCCATATTATCCTTCCATCACCATAACGATAGATCTGTGCCTTGCCTATCTCATAAACAGACTTATCTATTTACTGGAACTTATCCATATTACTGGTCTGATCCCTGTTGTATAAATCCCTAGTCCCTAGCTCGTAAATCTTACCGTAGCGTAAGTCACCTCAGTCGAGTGGAGTAGTAAAGTTTGCATCCACTTGAGACTTTTTACAAGCAAGCAATGCAGAATTTGGGCAAATGATGTTTGGGCTACAATTATTTTAGTAATTCTTACCTGTTTCAAATATACAAAGAAATTATTTATTTTTCCTAGGAAAATACCTTCATATCAAGAGCATCTCGAAGACAGAAAGATCTTGTTGCGTGTGCTATCAAATAGGGTTTAACTTGAATTATTTTACAAATGCCATGGGGTATGAGTGCATGGGCGTAATGAATTTGATCTTGAATTTTATCTGGATACCTGAGAACATAAATTGTAACAACTCGAATGTATTTTATACCCCAAAAATTTCTTTTCGCGGTTTAAAAATTCTCCGCCATGTCATCGGCCCAAAAAAATCCTGAACTTCTGTATCTTCATGTTCCAATATTTCACTACTTTACCTATGTTTGTTACCTATTAGAAATAGCAATTTCCATACAATGTAACAACAAAGAGGGACAAAGTCACAAAGGAAAGTTAAAGGTAATTAGAGCAATCTGTTTTTCAAAATGAGAAATATGGACGGACATTGTACCTTCATGACTTCGCGAAGCGGGCGGGTGCAGCCTGCTAGTATAAAATAAAACATGAATTAGGCGTAGAAGTCGGGAAACAATGTCTATTAATATTAGAAAGCTCTATGTAGGTATAGTAGGAAATAAAAAGTAATGAAAGATAGGAATTGATGATAAAGTGCGGCCCAAACAGGGTTTAGGAATTTTTTGACCCGATGACTTGGCGAAGAATTTTTAAGATTGAAAAGTTATTTTTGGGGGATTTCACAAGACTTTGAAAGGTTGCATACGTATCTCATCTGTCGCTATATCTATTTGTATGAGTATCTATATGTATGGCCGTGTGTGTGCCTGTATGTACTCAACAACTTTACAATTGAAATGACACCTCATACCTCTTCTAGATGTCCTCTCGAACAAATGCAAATATTTTGAAGGAAAAGCACCTCATGAAAAGTCCAAGTTCCGGTGGAGCATTTTGCTTTGTTAAAATGGCAAATTCCACAGGTCAATTGAAATCACTTAGATTATTGCATGTTTTTGAAGAAATCAAGGACAATGGACAATTTGTCCGTTCATGTAGTTAAGAGCAAATTAAGAATATTTCCTTTTAAATACAAATCGTTGCATCCAAAAATATTAAAAAAATATAGATATTCATTATTGGATGTATTGTAGCCTGATAAAAAAAAAAAATGTTTCTCTGTGTCTGACATTTTATCTTTCTTATACAATCACTAGCTAGAAAAGGTAATATAATCACCTAAAAAAAATTGAATCTTCAACTCACCCTTGAATTTTACTTTTCATTACATTCTGAACCTGAGAATAAGCTTTGGTTTTATCTTCATTGTTCCTTATGAAGCTGAGCATTTCTTTAATGTTTGAAGAGTCTTCATTAGCAGAATTAGCATCTCCTTTGCACTGATTTTCTATGATATGAATATCTCCTTTGAATAGGAACACCTGTATTGTGGTTATAGTTAATTTAGTATAGTAATAGGTACATTAAAATTTAACCAACAAGAGAAATCAAGGATTCCAGATGCCTGAAGTATATTTCAATTTAATTCTTACTGTAGAAACGATCTTTTTTATGTGTTACTCTTTTAAGCCAGCCTCTGTGCAGTAATGGTTGTGACTACTGCCCATAGTCCAAAGATCCTGAGAAATTTAAAAAAAATTATGTTCCCTCCAAAAATGTGAGACTGGCATTTCCGGTCCAACTCAGGCTGGGTGAGCTTATTGTGGGTAGCTGGTACAATCTATGTTTTCTATAAAATGATCTCAGAATCTATTCTGACACCATTTTCATAACACACAAGGGGACATCTAATGGCGACCTTTGCGAATATGTCAAGGTTGACCTTCAATGTCAATTCAAGGTCAACCTCAGAATCTTAAATGGATTGACATGAAATTTATTACATATTAAGATTCTCTGTAAAATTATGATTTCATTTAACAATTCACGCCATATTTTCACTTTACTGTTTTCCCCATATTTAAGGTCATTTTTCAACTGTTACTTATAAGTGTGACATGTGTCACACTTATAAATTAAAGGTCTTGTAATGCTGAATGTGACAAAATGGCAAATACTACATTACACTTTAACTTTTTCCCGGTTTTCCATAGTGACTAGGTACTATAATTCAAGACTAATGATTATACACAATAAAAATGATGTATAGTAAGTATATCAAGCATGACAAGACCTTTAATTCTACCAGGGGCCCAGAAAATTGACTGCGTCATTTAATATGACTTCCCCAGTATAACCTCTTTTCCCAATTGGCTTGGCATAATATGTTGACCAGTTGCAGAAGTGTGACATATTAGATAACATGTGAGCATGAGATAGTATGCACACACTACTGAAACCAGATTTTCCCTATACAAGCATAAATTTTAATAACAAAAATATTACAGACCATGTCAATGAATACATATTAGCCAAAAGAAAAAAAATCATGGAATTACTATTATTACCTTTTCAAAACAAGACTCAGGGTTGCACCATTTAGGAAGATGGTCAGCAGCTTCAATAAGAAGAAATTCTCCATCAGAATCCCACAGTCTAATAATGAGATCTGGGATTTTCATGGACAACTGAACCATTATATACACAACAAACCATTCATCTTCAACATTTTCACCAAAATTGAGACTTCTGTAGATAAAAGGTGGAAGTGAATCTGCAAAAAAACAAAGAAAAAAAACTACAATTATTTGATTTTTTTTTTAAATAACCAATCAGCCAATAAACAGTTACTGTCTGTTTGGTCAGAGCAAAAATGCTCAGAGTCTCTGTTTTTTTTTTTTAATTTTAAAAGCTTAAATTTTCAGACTAATTCAGGCTTAAATTAATAAAAAATATTGCATTCCATTTAAAATTCACAAGAAAAATAAAAAAATATGGCCTTAAGTCTGGAAGAGCCAGTTGGGACTCAAAATAATTATGAAAACAGGATGGGCCATAGGGCAGTTCTTATCCTTAGAAATTTACAGAATAGAAAAATTCAATTGTGTTCAAAAGTTATGAGGGGGTGGCCCTTTTCAGAAACATACTGAATAATAGCTACCTAAGTATAATAAATTTAATATTTTTAATTTTGAAAATACCAATGATAGATGTTACCAAACATGATTATTATTAGACACTAACTAAATGGTTCTTTTTCTTATATTTTCCACCTAATTCAGCCCCCTGTTTGACAAAGAGAAACATCTTAAATTACATTTTCATATTAATAATAAAGACACTCTTTAGTGGAAGTTAACCACCAGGTGAGTTTATTGCTAGCATTTCTACCACTTAACCCTCAGAATCTTATGATTATGTGGTCACAAACTCAAATTAATGAGGAAAAATTCTTGCACATTCTACACTACCTAGATTACCAGACATGTGTGTTAACTACTTGACTGTATTGTTAACTATTATTGTAGGTACTTGAGGTTTGTTTTGTAAACCTAGCAATGCTACATTTATCCTAATGCAGTGCAAGAGGATGGTTTAATATGCTAAGCTGATCTCACCTACAGTATGAATATTGGTGATACTTACTCATTTGATATGTGAATGTGTTGGAATGATCATTGATGCAACTGGAAGAAAATACCAATTTGTCTACATGCCAAAGATAATTGTTTGAATAATTATCTACAATAGCATTGATATTATCTAAATAGGTGGTAATATTTTGAGTGGAATCTTCACTAGCAGAAGGAAATATCAATATTTCTATATTGTTCTCAGGAACAGTCATGTTGATATATGTAGAATAAAGCTATCTAGCAGCAATGATTCAGACTCAAATATCATTTAAGTACCTAGAAGAAGAAGAAGAAGAAAAAAAACAATCATAAATTATTAGGTACATAATAATACAAAATCCACTAACTGTATATCACTTAGGTACCTACTGTAGATTTTATTCATTATAGACAAGGCTCTAGTAATTTTGTAGATTGGTTAATAATTAATATTTGATTTCATTTTTGAAATTTTGTGATTGTTAAAGTTGAGAGGGCTGTACTGTGCTCAAAAAGGAAAAGTAGCTGCTTGGCAGCCCCAAAAGTGGGCCTGATGTCTAGCTGCTTGATATGACTCAATGACTGTTTTTAATTTGATAAGGGAATTCCTGTGAAATTCACAGAACTACTGGGTAGTTACCCATTAGTTAACTATGTATGTCTAACCTCACTTTAAGCACACTAATTGGGTCTTAGCTCTTACCAATATGCAGCATTCAAAGGGGACTCTCTTAAAAGAAATTAAATAGAGTAATTATTAACATAGAGATGAAAAAATAGTGAAATAGGTAATTTCTGTGAGGGGAGGTAACAAATTTGATTTTTAATTATTATAACTCAATCAGATCATTAACATCTCAGTGCTCAAAATTCAAATATTTGAAATTTTGAAAAAACATTTAAATTTAGCAGTGTTGCCAATAAAACTAACTTTTTTGGGATTTTTTTAAATGGGAATTTTTAATGAGGAAAACGGGGATTTTTGAACAATATCACCCGGCAACCCTGAACAATTGATTTCAAATATAAATTTCAAAATAAATAGAAGTTTCAGAAGTGAAGTGATATACTGTATAGTTATACTCGGGGTACTCAATCTTAAAATCTCTTATCAGTATCAGTTATATTCCAGACTCAAAATGAATGTGGCAGTAGTAGGAGAGACAATTCTTCTGAAAATGTCTAAGTTTTCTGCAATTGGATTGGTGAGTAATATTTTCTTCAAGCTTTGATTGTGTAGTGAAGTCAAGAAAGTTTGAATCACCTAGGTTATGAAAGGTCAATAGAAAAGGTACCTACTGAAAACATTTTCATTTCATTGAAAATCTCCAGGGACATCAAACCTTTCCTTTGCCAATAGGAATTTCTTATCACCTCAATGAATTTTGATCTCTATCCTTACTTATTTTACAGAGCATTCTCCTGTATTGATAATGCCTACATTAATCAAATTCAAGGCAATGGAAAATTACACTACACCTTACATAACCATCAGACAAAGCAGTTTCACAATTATGTGCAAACTTTCTTCAAAGTACCTAATTAATTGTCTAAATATTTTCAGCCCTCATCCTATAAGTACCTTATCAATATAATGCTGAAAACACCATTTTTTATACAATGTGTATATTATGTTATGTCATGTCAAATACTGTCATTGATTTAGCAATATGAGCTAATGTGGCAAACCCTAATTTAACAGGAGAATCAACAATTTTTTTTTTTTAATACATCATTTAGTAGATAAGAAGAAAAGCTAAATTTTTGTTGTCCTAATTATCCTATTTCCATATTATTATTATTAATTTGTAATATGCAATACTAGTATGAACACAATTAATACCATCTAAGGATTTGGTTTAGATGTTATAAACCTTGTAGTAAAATACATTTATAAAAAATTGTTTAAAAAAAAGGATTTGGTTTAGCAACATGAACTATGTGTAAATTTAGTTATTATGTGTAATGTAATGTGTATTGTCACATTTAGTTTGTTCTTCATCGTTTATGTGTAAAATGAAAGCTATGTGAATTAATATATTGAAATAGATGTATTTATGTTAAGTAAAATAATGAATAACTCTAACTCTTTGACTGCCTTGTGATGTGTCAATGAGTGTTCCATGATTTTTGTGAGCCATGACATGCTAGAATACATATTAGTAATGTGTATTTCAATTGAGTCTTGCTAGATATGGCACCAGCTCTGCCAGGCCAAGAGAAAAAATCTCACATTGTTGGCACCCTTGTTAATGTCAGGAAAGACATCTAGCCATAAAATGTGGAGGTAGAAGTGTTAGAACCTTGCAACCTCAAAAATGAAGAAGAGGTTGACCAATGTCAACTACAAATACAGTTTGTCCATAAAGTCCCACCCCATAATTTTTAAAGTCTTTAGACATTAATCTTATCTCTCAAAATTTCATTTGTAATTTATTTCTCTTTTTCAGACTGCAAGAAACATCCGTAGTATTCATTTGAGTGTTGCAGCTAATAATGCTGCTACTCCTGCTGAGAAACCAGCCAAGTTCAAGACTTTTGCCATCTATCGGTGGAACCCTGATAAGGCAGATGAAAAACCTACCATGCAAGAGTACAAAGTTGACTTGAACAAGTAAGTTTTAATTTTACTATTACTTCCAATAAATTTCTGACATTAGAAATTAAAAGTTTTTTTTTCTCTTCATTACTTCCTAAATAATGAGAATGATATTTTTGTGTCACAATTTTAGTGGGTAGCACAGAATCATAGGACTTTTTACCATTTAATATTAAATTTACAATATCTTCTTTCCCTGCATAATTCTACCACTGCAGGTTGCCGCTCATATCAAAGCAGCTACTCATTTTTCCACAAGAGTTATGAGTGGATCCCAAACATCCAAGTACAGAAAAAATCTTGTCCCACCTGTGATTGAATCCAGGTCACCATGCATGCAATGTCTAGTGCACTAACTCACGTGACCATGGTGTGACTTAGAATAATAATTACCAATGATATATAATTGTCCCTTAAAGTAGCCTGTTTAATTTTTTTATAATATGGAGTGGGGTATTTTTTTGAGTGAGTTTTACAGTTCAAAGAACCTTGTAGGTATATAAAAGTACAATATGTGCTAAGTGATGTTTTGATATTTAATATCATGTTTGTTACTCAATCTATCAGTGAGAATTTTAGTACTTAGGTAATATATTTTAATAAATTGTTTTGTTCTTCAACAGGTGCGGACCCATGGTTCTTGATGCTCTAATCAAAATAAAAAATGAAATGGATCCCACTCTCACATTCAGGAGATCTTGTAGGGAGGGCATCTGTGGATCTTGTGCTATGAATATTGGTGGTGTTAACACTCTGGCTTGCATTAGGTAAGATACAGAATCTTGTTAAAATATTTATGATAATGTAAAATTCTCAACCATCATGGATCAATTTGTGAGCAAGTCCTGCTCTGCCCCAAGTTTCCTATAAATATAAGCAAGGAATTAATTATATAAATCATCAGCTTCTTTATGTTTTCTTCTCATATGTCAGAAACAATAATTAATTTTAATAAAAAAAATAAAAAAAAATCAATTAATCCTATGTTCTTCTAAAACAATTGGTGCCTGTCATATGCAACACATTTTTTTTTTATCATTACATGTTCCTATAAAATTGAGGATATTTGAATTGGACCAAAAATTATTCCACCTTTTTATTTTTATTTTCAGTAAAATCGATGTTAACAGTAAAGTGGCCAAGATTTATCCTCTGCCTCACATGTATGTGGTCAAGGATTTGGTTCCTGACATGAACAACTTCTATGCTCAGTACAAGTCTATTCAGCCCTGGCTGCAGAGGGACAAGGAAAATATTGGTGAGTTTTTCTTTTTTGGATAATAACATAATAATTATGTGTCCGAAAAATTGCATTAAAAAAAATGACAAGCTTCTAAGTTTATTAAAACTTTTAAAGAATAAGCAAGTTACTTTCATTTCCAATCCACGTGATGATTTCCTGTCAAGATTTATTGGCTTGTCATGAATCACAATACAACATGTGCAATCATCAACCATTGTAAGAACTTGGGTTTTTTTTCTCTATAAGCCATTAAACACTGGCCTAAACTATAAGTGCTAGTTTTGTTTGGGCTGGCTAGTTAGATCTTTGTTTATGATCCTATAGCAAGACACTTGTTGTCTCCCTATTTTACATAATACAAAACAAAATTATCGGTTGTTTATAGGAAATGCAGCATGTGTTGTGTATAAAAGTGCAACAATACACACAATATTTCAAGATATTCAGGATTATTTTCTTAAATAGTTAATAATTAATCTTAGAGATATACCTAGGACTTTAATCAAACTTATAATTTTAACTTCAAGTAATATTTCTGAACATACTTTTTTTTTACATGGTGAGCATGAGCAATAAAGTTTCAGTGGTAAAATATGACTGTGTTGCCTCATTTTTGAGGGGATCAATTTAACTTTGAAGGCGGGTATACCTTCCTATTATTTTTTATTGTAATAATTTATCTTTGTCAAATAAATGGAAATGTTGTTTAAAAAAAATATGAGTCCATAAATTTTTGGCTGTTTAGGCTGGGTCGCAACTAGTTCAAGAATCTTAAATAGAATGACCTATCAGAAATGAGTTTTGAAAGTAAATCATATTAAAATTCATTGCAAAAAAATTCATCATCTTTTTTCTTATTTTTTTTTTTTTCATTTTTACTTTTTCAGCATTTTTTAAAAATAAACATGTTTTTTTTTATATATTAAATTGTAAAATATTTATCCTATAAAATATATAAGACCTGTTTGACTGCTGGAGTAAAGGGACTTTTCAGTCATACCTTGGCAGTATAAACAAGGTATATTCTATTCTATTCTATCTCCTCGTCCTCAGGTAATGCCCAGTACCTCCAGTCTTTGGATGACCGCAAGAAACTGGATGGTCTCTACGAGTGCATTCTCTGTGCTTGTTGCAGCACTTCCTGCCCATCCTACTGGTGGAATGGGGAGAAGTATCTGGGCCCCGCTGTGCTCATGCAAGCGTACAGATGGATTATCGACTCAAGAGATGAGAAAACCGCTGACAGACTTAACAAGCTGAAGGATCCATTCTCAGTGTACAGGTAAACTAGAATGTCCATTTTTATATTTATAAATATTGAGGGAAATTTATAAATATTGAAACATTGTAGATAAATAGTAAAATTCATTATTATTATTATTTCTGTGTCAAATCCAGTGTATATCCCAAGACTAAAATAATTTCAGATAATTCTTCAAATATTGGAAAAATCGCTTGAACTTTTTTTTTCTTGAAAAGAAAGCTTTACTTAATAATATGAAGTGAAACATATAAAGTGAAAACTTTACATATAAAGTGAAAACTTTATATGTTTGTTCAATTACAAAGTTACTAAAGTACCCTGAAGCAATGCGAAAGCGGTTCCGGGGCACAACTACCTTTTAAAAAAACATAAAAATTAAAATAAAACAATTCCTAAAGTTAGCTAATAGGTAAAAATAATAATCTGCTTCAGGTGTCACACCATCATGAATTGCACGCGCACCTGTCCCAAGGGTTTGAACCCGGGCCGAGCCATCGCCGAGATCAAGAAGCTGCTCACTGGGTTAGTGAAGAAGGATAAGCCTGGTCTAGACACCGCGGCTCTGCAGTAGGTCATCATCTTCATCTGTCTACATTATTTTAGAACTCCCTCGCCCTCCCCCTTAAATGTCTCATAGTAAATTCATGTGTTTGTCAAACTGTCTTAATTTCTTTTCTCTTAGTAAATTCATTTTTTCAGCAAATTTATCTTTAGAATTACCACAAAAAGTACTTAAATTTCAGCTTTACATTTTTACAGCAGTTCACCGATATATTTAATCAAAAACAACTTCAATCTGAATTCTTAATTTTGTATATTATATAAAAAAGGAAAGGTTCAATTTTGATCGGAACTGATATTTTTTTAAGGTTGGTGATATAGAAAAGATAACTTTTCACCATTTATTTGTGCTTGTGACGACATAATATCTGTGGGTCGGGTGGTAGAAAATGTTCTGAGCATTAAACATGCCTAGTGTTCACATTTCACTAAAGAGTGTTAATTATATGTATCTACTAAGAATGTAAATCTAAGAGGATGTTGTGGATCTCGGATAGGTTATAAAAGTTCAACTGAAGAATGTACCTGCATCACAATGTTTTATAAGTAAGCTAGAACCTTATTTTGCCAAAATTTCAATTTATTCACGCACAGTAGGTATACTGGGGATCAATTAGATTTTTCCCACGTCTAGTTTCACATTGATTTTGAAAATAAAAAATGAACCTTTTTTTTAATCCAACGTGGTTTAAAACCGAGTGGTTTTTTTGACAAAAATAAAAAACCATGTGTTTTAATTGAAATAAATTAATTCTTCCCTTGGAAAAATAACTATGTAGTACATAATATGTATGATGTAAGTTTTCATTGAATCAAACTTGATCTAATACTTGTCTGAAACTGAACACAATAAAATGATTTTTTTTAAATTAATAATAGCTTTTTATGATTAAAAAAACTACCTAATCTATCTATGGCCGTGTATATCTAACTCATACATTGTTTAGTATTTATCACTTTATGAACTTCACTTTTTTGGTCTAATAAGGCGTTTGGTTGACGTTCTCTGTTAGATTTTACCTATAATGTAGGCGACCTAGATATTTGTATAGGTTTTTCAAAAGAAAAGAAAATAATCTCAAATTGTACCTGTACTTGTTAAAATAACGAGGCAAACATTGAATTATGTCTTTGCCTATAAATGGATAAAAATAAATGTCTTTGTATACATATGTAGAGATTTTTTAGAATATTATTATTACAACCAAAACACCTGGTTTATAATGTTTATACGATGAAAACCCGCAGTTTTTTTTCAATCTTTTTTAAGTAATATTACATATATACAATTATACAGGGATTCCCTGAAAAGATAGCGGACCTTTTAACCACGTATACAATAGCTAAAATACAGGCCACTTTGCTCTATAATCATGGGTGCTGAAATGGAACCTAACATAGTACATACGTAGCCAGGGGCCCACCCAAAATTCGTTCCTATTATATTTTAAGGTTATGTACAGTCAAGGGTAATCATTTTCTTTTCTCAAAAAACATTCATTAACTTTGATTATCCAAAGTGAAGCTGAATTTGTATAATCACCATCTATTTAATAATCTGAGCTCACGGCAGTGCGCTAGGCCAAGTTGAATTAAATATACATATCGAAAATGACTTGAATTAAAGAAGGAATGTATCTATCGATTCATAAAAATGCTGTGTATTAGCAATCTACTGAAGATGGATGGCCATTTTTTTTTTATCCCTAGTATATTTTTTTTTTTTTTTTTTTTTCTCTTATTTTCATACAACGTGTTCTATGTACATATTCTGTATCCTTTGAACAATAAAAAAAATAAAGGTAGATTATACATAATTATTATATTGCTTGATAAATGATTGAACTTGGAAATTAAAATATGCTATTGCAATATGACAAACTATTTTCCAGAATGTGTTCTGAATATTTATATAAATAAACGAAATAATAAAATACTTGGTTTGCGCTCCAACATAATATTTTCATCTTCTTTTTTTCTTTTCAACGTGTTTCTAAAGACACTTACTGTGAGCAAATGTGTCACACATAGTAAGTACTTCGAAGTTAGAATTTGACATCTCGGTAAGAAAAATCAAACTGAGATGTCAAACATTATAGTATAGAAAGAATTTAGGAATCTTGTACTCGTAACCCCTACAAAAAAAAAAAAAAAAAAAAAAAAAACAGATAAATAACAAGTTCATAATGAGAATGAGAATTCTATTTACAATATTTATAGTCACAGAGAAAATTTACAAAGTTTACAAGTACTCATTAAAATGAACAGGTGTGAACATCACACAACTTTTCCTTAACCCGCGAAAAGCTATCGAAATCTGACCCTGTTGACTATACGACTAATAATAATTCCGTGTCCGTGAGATAAGTATTGATACCTAAATCACGGTGGTGAGAGGATTATATGGACGCCCAGATCCAATGTCTAGGCTCCTTTCATGCCCATTGATTCTATTTGGTTTTAACGTCCCGACTTGAGGTAGACAGGACGGGGGTTTTACCCTCCATTTGCTGGGAATCGTACCAGCTACCCACATTATCCTCACCCAGCCTGGGTAGGGCCGGAATTGCCAGCCTCACATGTTCGGAGGGAACAGAATTTTCTATGCGAAAAGTCTCCTCCAACCGGGAATCGAATTCAGAATCTCTGGACTACGGGCAGTGGTCACAACCGTTACGCCACGGAGGCTGACTATACGACTAAAAAGCGGAAACAGAGGTTTATTTAATAAATGTTCAAGAGAATACATCTCTCCCGGTACGGTGGTGAAAATATTATATGCTCTTCCAGATTCATCCAAGCTCCTGACTTGTCCAATAATTCTATTTTGGTTCTAACATTCTGATTTGAATTATTCAGGACGAAGGTTTTACTCTAGAGTCAGTGAAAATCGTACCAACTACCCACACAAACCTCACCCAGCCTGGGATGGATCGGAAATGACACGTGTCCTTTACTCGGAAGATACCAGAGTTTTATGTTTCGAGAGTTGGTTCTAACATCCTGATTTGAATTATTCAGGACGAAGGTTTTGCCCTACAGTGAGTGGAAATCGTACCAACTACCCACACAAACCTCATCCAGCCTGAGATGGATCGGAAATGACACGTGTCCTTTACGCGGAAGATACCAGAGTTTTATGTTTCGAAAGTTCGATCGATCTCGAAGCCTGCAGGTTGATTTAGGAACTGGTGAGCGAGGCCATCAGAAGCTCCATCTTGTTGAGGAAATTCTTGCCTTCCATTTTGTCCCAGCGCACCTCTTTGAACGGACCTCCCAGATTCTCCCACTTCCTCTCCTTGACCAGCTGTCCGCAGAAGAAATCTTTGCGAGGCGAGTGAGCGATGGCCACCTGAATGCCGGCCTGGGGTTCACACCGCACGCTGATCATTCTGAAGTACAAACAGTGAAACTTGTTATTATTATAGTAAGCTTTATTAGGTAGAACAAAAATATATACATACAGTAAAATAGAATGAAATTATAAAGAAAAACAATAAGATTAAGCAAAGATACAGGAACAAAAAAAAAAGAGAGAATGAAGTTAAAAGAGAGAATTCTTTTTTTTTTTTGTTAATCGACCTCAGTAGCTTGATCAATAAGGCGGCGGACTTGTGACCTGGAGGTTGGTGGTTCAAGTCCTGGTTTCAGCGTAGATTGAGTACAGCGAGTTTGAGTAGTTGTGATATCACGAAAGTATTAACACAAATATGATAACTTAATGAAACTTGTTAAGATTGCCCAATTAGTCATTATAGCAGTTCATTCGTTGTCATTATGTAAAACTTCTCAAATATGCATGCAAGAGGTAAATTTCAACCATTAGGTGGAATCTAAACCAGTAGATACTCATTTTACCTGGATTACTGGACTAGTGCCTTAACCACTAACTTGGATACAAGAGTAGGTTCTTCTAGGTAAGTTGAATGCATCTGTGCTGAGTACGTATGTGACGGGTCACAGTATACATCATTATTAATTAAGAATTTTTTTTGCTAAAAATATTTCATTAATCAATCATGTTTGGAGTTAAGTGGCGGAGAATGTCGGAGGTTATTAATGACAGTCATTGTTTTATATTATTATTGTCGTTGTTATTAAGCATGCATTAAACTATTTGAAGCTCACCTGTCCCCCATGGGAGAGGAGAGAAGACAAGAGGAGGCATTGCCCAGAGGTTCAACCCCTCCTAAGCCTAGATGGGCACTGCTGGATAGAAACTGCCATCCCATGCATTTGGCTAGCTTTTCCATAGCTGATATTTGGTGCTGGTAAATCTGAAGAAAGAAACGTGATCAAATAAATAGATGTTACAAAATCTCGTTCGATTACATAATTTCATTACATTTTTGTTCGATGGTTGTAGTTTATTTATTTATCACACAACGAATGTTTTGCATTTTCTATCAAATTTCACTAACATTCTCGAGTCACCGTGACCGATACTTTATGTGTTGAATCAACAAGGACATTCAATCCCAACAAAGACGACCATAGTTGGCCCAACCCGGATGTTTCCGTTGTAACAAATTAGGAACATTGAAACAAATTAGAAACATTGTAACAAATTAGAAACATTGTAACAATTGTAACAAATTAGAAATTTCTTCTCACAAGAGCTCGGAAATCAGTGTTTTCTTACTTCACTGTATTTTGCGATCCATATGTTTCATTTAAACACACTCGTCTCACCTGACAGAAAATGAGATCCCGCAGCTCCTGAGGTTCGTACGATAACTTCATGACTCGACCATCCCTGCAGACACACTTCAAGCTCTTGGTAGACACGTGGATCACAAGAGAAGTGCGGAACACTGAGTCGTATCTGTGTGGGAGAAAAAAAATAGCCTATGAGGTTTACATACAAAATTTCAAGTCTCTAACTTTTACCGTTATTAAGATATCTTGCACACGCACACACACAATCCTAAAATATTGAAATCAGTTTTGTTGTTGACTCAGGGCCAAATTGTAAAATAAGATTACAACAAAGATTAGGGAAGACCGTCCCGTAAGTCGGGCTAACCACAAATCGAAGCGCAACATATCTCGGTTATAAGATGTTCTTCCTACATCTTTTGAATATTTTCTAATTTGATTCGGCCTTGATGCTTATTTTCTGAGGTATTTAAGATTAGAAGAAGAAGCTCTTGCTTACCCATGGGTAAGGATATTGATCTTGACACAAGACTGAGTGGGTGAATTGAGCGCGTTCCAGTGAGATATGATGAGTGGATCTTTCACCTCCTTGGCTATAGTGTCCAGAACATACTCCGCTCTCAGCCTCATGAAGAAATGCTGGGCTTGGTCTATGATTTGCTCTAGTAGAGTTTCACTGGAAAGAGAACACAAGTGTTTACCTGGATTACTAGTTTTCTTTCGCCATTTCTTTAATTACCTGTTATTATATTTTATAAAGAAAATAAGAAGATAAGTCATATAATGATTTGATTCAAGTCAAACATCATTAGTAGTGTGACCCTGATGCTCTATGTAGGGCTACTGTCAATAACCACTAAAATCCTCCTCACCCCTAAAAGAAACTTGACCCCGAAACTGTTCTCTAAACATTATAATTCAGGTGTCAATAACCTATGCATAAAAGAAAGAGACAAAAGAGAGAGATAAAGAGCTGGTTTTTGTGTTATTATGTCACAATTTAACTGGGTAGCATCAACATTACGAGAACTAATGCTAATGCATCATATCTCCAACCAACCATCATATTCCAATATCAATCTCGCAATGATGCCAATGGTCGTTGCCCGCTCTACAACTACCCCAATTGTCCTCACAAGGCTAGAGTAGTCGCCGACGTCTAAAATATAGAGCCGAAAAATTCAGAACCTGTTTCACTTGGAGTACAAAAGCCTAGCTTGCTACCGCTAGGCCAAGCTGTTGACGGATAAAAAATAAGGGTTGAGTGGAAGAGATTGCCTAAGGCAATAACTCCGCCCTTTAGTTAAGACATATATTATATTATGTATACAGGGTGTCCCGTATACAGATGCAAATATTTTAAGGGTAGGTTCAGCCCACCTTGGACTATCATATGAGGGAAACTTGCAGTGGGGCATTTTGCTTCGTTAAAGAGTTATGGCCAAATACCTGTTTTTCCCACAGGTCTAGAGGTCACTTGGATCGATGCACGTTTATAAAGAAATGGTAGCCAGTAAGTAATTTTTGACTTCATGTATAGATAGTCATGCATATTTCCCTTGAAATGCAGTTGGTTGCATAAAAAAATATTGAAAGACCAGAGAGATATTTAATCATAAGTTCAATACTTTTCTAAAATTTGATTTTTCCCTGTTTTCCCTTTCGTGAATTTAGAGTACTTCTACAATTGCAATTCTGCGTATCACTAGTTAAAAAAATACCCTATTATGTTTAGTTTTATAAAAAAGAAAGCTCATTTATATTACTTTAAAGATCATGGAACGCAGTAAACACAAAGATCAAAAAACACTTCTGAATCATGATGGAAAATTCAAAGTTGGCTGAATTTTAACAGAATTGGCGCGTAATTTGAGGTATAAATACACTGCTCTGGGATGTTTAACAGAGGGAAATTGATCATTCACAGTGGTCGGTCGGTGTGAACTTTAATGTGAATGGGGTTACGGAATCACAGGGTTATCATGAGGAAAAATGAGAGAGGCTGCAACGAAAGCAGCAACCAGTGGTCTAATTATGGAAAAAGAATACACATGGAGAAAGACTCTGCGCTACCAACAAAAATTATGATTTTATTTTTAGAAGTAAAATTAAAAATATCATTTTTGTGTTTATCACAATCATGATATCAAAAACATAACAAATAGTGCCGAAAATTAACCTTGGGTAAAACTCGAACATCCAACCTTAAGGTTACTATTATTATTAATACTTTATTTTTATTTTATAAACAATTGGACCAAGCTTTATTTACATTTTTTTTTTTTTTTTTACAATGAACATGGTAACAATTTGTGAAATAAATAATTATAAACAAAGACTGATCAAGGGTGGTAATACAGTGATACATGTTTTTAGTTTATTGATAAACTACAAACATGATACATTCTGCAACACAGGACATGAAATGAAAAGAACCCAAAAGAATATGTAGCGAACCAAGGGCGAGGTTTAAAGCTTGTGGCTTTCTCTTCCACCGAACAAATTGATCGCCTTGTTATTTTAACTATTAGATTTTATTGATATAGTTGGTTAATAGAACTAATTGTACTCAGAAAATTTTCATTTATAACTTGCAGTTGGCACAAAAATAGTCACACAGACCGCTTCAGGCATCGAGTGTTCTTCAAAATGCAATAGCGCCCAGATTCAAAATTTGAAAGATGTGTTTCTCTCCTTCTGGTGCCGTTTGATAAGGCGTATCTCATTTGTTCCTTCACGTGTCTGAAAGAACTTTGTATTTATTGAAACAAAATAGCAAAGGGTATTTTTTTACCTAGTGATACGCAGAATTGCAATTGTAGAAGTACTATAAATTCACGAAAGGGAAAACAGGGAAAAATCGAATTTTAGAAAAATATTCAACTTATGATTAAATATCTCTCTGGTCTTTCAATATTTTTTCATGCAACCAACTGCATTTCAAGGGAAATATGCATGACTATGCGTACATGAAGTCAAAAATTACTTACTGGCTACCATTTCTTTAAAAACGTCCATCGATCTAAGTGACCTCTAGACCTGTGGGAAAAACAGGGATTTGGCCATAACTCTTTAACGAAGCAAAATGCCCCACTGCAAGTTTCGCTCATATGATAGTCCACGGTGGGCTGAAACTACCCTTAAAATATTTGCATCTGTATACGGGACACCCTGTATAAAAGATATATTATGTATATTTTTATTCTGTGAAATCAAGAATTGGAAATACCCCCGAAATGCAACATCTTTTTGAAAATTTAGATGTCATAAATATTTCATACAAACAGTTACAGAATGGTCAAATAATGGATAAAATCCCAATGGGATAGGAACCATTGGGCTTAATTAAATAGCGGACTTCAAAATTACCAATTCATCTCAAAAATTTTGAAAAAAAAAAAAAATATTTTTTCTTTCTATTGTATCGTATTTTAATTTATAATTATTTGTATTGTATATAATATGTCCTATTAATAAAGTGTAAAAAAAAATAAATAAAATACCAAAAAAAGTGACTCACCTCTTGGTCAGCTCGAGCAGTTCGTACCGGTCGGCGCCACTGGGGCCGGCGATGCAGCGCCGCTTGGACGGGCCTATAGGTCCGGAGGACGGGTGGGGGAATGGGTGGTGGGTGTTCTTGTGGTGCACCTCCCTGAGGAGCTGGTGCAGGGAGTGCTCCAGCACGTGGTCGTGTTCAGACTTGGGGGGCGCGGAGCTGGTGCTGCCGTCTTTGGAGGTCTTCTTGTCGTTCCCTGTGCTGTGGCAGAGCCCGATGATGAGCTGAATTCCCGGGAGCACCTGACAACGACCAAGTGAAATAATTAGTACAACGAGGCAATGCTACAAGCGTTTTGGGTTGTCATCCAAATGATGATGTCCTGAATAATGTTTTTCTATATTTAATAAAATAAACTACATATTCTTTAAAAAATAATAATAATAAGGAGTTAGGTCATCATATTTGTGTTATTTACAAGTGTGATTCACAATGAATTAGTCAAACCTTACGAAAACTTGCCATACTGGGGACTAGAGCCACCGACCTCCAGGTTATCTGCTGCCCAATCGATTTAGCTTCTGAGGTTGGTAGGATTTTTTTTAGGCTTTAATGGTAGGATTCTTAAATTGCTTGAGCTCTTCCACCCAACCATTTGTTGCTGACTACTAGTCAGCAACAATAGAGATAGAAGGAAATAAGAGAAGCAGTATAGGATAGGAATGAGAGAGAAAAAAAAGGTGTAGAAAAGAATAATAATAATGACAATGACAATCAAGAGCTACGGAATATCAGAATAGAACTCCTCAACAAGGACTTTGAAACCATCAATTGTTATTTATAGTGCTTCATTCGAAGAGACATTATAAACACAATTTGAAACCTGCATTCAAAATTCACCACTTTTTTTCATTTGAAAGGTGATATATTTTTTTTTTTTTTTTTTTTGCTTTTTAAACAGAATAAAATCACTTTCACCAGAGTGTACCACATGCCGCCGTCTGTCATTCATGATTGGTAACTCTTTAACCTTCAGTTAAGATCACACTGAAGTTTTTAAAGACCACATTACCATCGGCACCACTCAACAGAATGGTACTTTCACACTAACAAGTTAAATTTACGACTAGACAGATCGTTCACATGCAACAGAAGAGAATGCCGTTGGCATTAGCACCGCCCTTGATCAAGTTTTGTTTTGTTAATTTTAATTTCTATGTATGTATATATTCTATGTCATTTGTAAATAAAACTTGATCCAACATGTTTAATAATAATAATAACAGAAGTAGCCACAGAGTAGACCCCTGAGGGTCTTCAGATTTAAACGCTTAATCTATTGGGACCAGAGCACTGGCTATGTTTTGAAGAAGACTTTTTGCTTAGGTAAGAACTGTTTAGGTATTTTCGAAACCAGTGAAAGGCAGACTCTCTGACTCCATGGAAATATGGTTTGGAATAAAGGATTTCTTGTTTCAGATCTAGTCAAACACTTATGGAGGTCACAGAAAAGACCAAGTTTTTATGAACAATAAAAACACAACTAGTCACCCTGGCCAAGTGAGTTAGCGCGCTTGGCATTGCACGCTATGTCACTTGCGGGGCAGGATTTTTCTGCTCTGTACTAGGATGTTCGGGGTTCATTCATACCTCGTGAGATAAAATGAGTAGCTGGTTCAATGTGAGCAACGACCAGTGCGGAATTATAGGCAAAAATAAGATATTGGGATATTAAAGATAAAGAAAAGTCCCATAATTCTGCACTACACTAAAATTGTGATATAATACCACGAAGGAACACATTTATTAATTTTATTTAAAAAAAAAAAAATGCAACCAATGTAAATTCTACGAGGACAGAACTCGTGATAAGGGTTGGGTGGAAGAGATTGCCATAGGCAATAACCCCGCCCTTTAGTTAGGACGTATGTAGATATTTTGTTTATTTTTTTTTTCTTGTTTATATTATTAATGTTGTCAATTTTTATATTTAATATTTACTATTATTTGTCTGTACTTGGATCACTCACACCTCGTGAGGTAAAATGAGTAGCTGGTTCAATGTGAGCAGCGACCAGTGCGGAATTATAGGCAAAAATATGTTGTATATGTTCTACCTACTAATAAAGAGTTTCTAAAAATAAATAAATAAATAACTCGGGCTTACCGTCGCCATGATCTGGTTGCCCACCACCATGTGAGGAATAGGCGCCTGGAGCTGCACTGCTTCCTTAGCCAGCTGAGCAAACAACTCCTTGCAGAAGAGAACATTCTGAGCAGCCTCCAGCTTTTGCTGCCAGTGCATGTCAGGGTTAGCAGTGGAGGGGGAGGACCCAAGCAGGTTGATCGAGGCGGAACATAGATCTTCTTGATCTGTAACGAGTTAAAAACATGAAAATTTTCTCACTTTCTTAACTTCTTCCCATTGTTCTTGTAAGTGGAGCTTGTAAAATTGCTTCGTTGGAACAATGCTAAAAAAAAGTACATTTACCTGCCATGTATGCAAGACTCCTGATGTTGTTGTAGTAGCGACTGTCGAGAGGTGTGATAGTTTTTGGCTTGAAAACAAAAACACTATTTTCAGATGAACACTAATTTCGTTGAAGTAGAAATTTAAGCTAATCTTAAAAGTAAACTATAAACTGGGGGACTATAAACAGGGAGTAGATCAGCATTGGCTTGGTTCCGGGGGCCCTTGTCAATTATTAGCCTCCTTGTAAAGACAGTGGTAGAAGTACTGAGTCATTCCTCCACTGTCTGGCTACCATCGTTCACGATGACGCCACCCTATGATGATGAAAAGTAACTTACAAGATAACTAGAGTAAAAACATGAAAATTATTTAAATGTGCTTTTGTTTTATCAAGAAATAAACTCTATTTACTCTCTGAGTGACCTATGGAATATCAACACAGACAACAACAAAACATGAAAGGGCTGTAAAAACACTTTTCTAATTTACCTTTCTGACAGAGCACCATAATGTAGGCTACTCCTTGTAGTTCGGTGGGGACAGTCACGCGCAGGGCCGACAGAGGCTTTTGCACTGCAGGGCCTCCCGAGGTACTAGGGGAGGGGGGAGGGCTCGCCTTGTCCACTTGATCATCTTCGGCTTTGGTCACTTCAAATACTCCGGTCTGCATGAACTTGGAACCCGCTAAAAATGAAGTTGAAATATATTGTATTATTTTATTTGTGGTGAAGCACAAGGCCTCTTCACAATTCTTGTGGGTAGCGCAGCATTACTAAGAGCCTCCTTCACATTTCGAATTATTCTATTACATTCATTTCTTTTTACTCTGGTAATGCCGCCACTGGTCGAACATCCAAGTACAGAGCAGAAAAATTCCTGCCCCGCTGGGGATCGAACCCAGGTCACCGTGTGTGCAATGCCTAGCGCGCTAACTCACTCTGCCACGGTGACTACTGAAGTTGAAATATATTTTAAACCCAAAACATCAGCCAGCGTCGATGGCATGTTGAATACACCGGTTCCCTTCAGAACACCGAAGTTAAGCGACATCCAGCGAGGTTAAGACTTGGATGGGTGACCATTCAAATTCTAATTCTCGTGACGCTGGCTTTTCCCGGCCCCACTCAGGCTGGGTGAGGTCAATGTGAGTAGCAGGTTTGTGAGTTTCCTGCGAATGGAGGGTAAAACCCCCGTCGTGATATGACCATGGCAGTTGAAAGCGACGTTAAACCCCACTTAAAAAAAAAACCCCAAAACATCAGTAGCTCCCTATACTCGCAACTTGGAGGTCGGTGGTTCTAAACTCGAGTGCGGTAAGATGAGTTTGAGTTATACTGATTACACAAATAAGAAACTTCTCAAACTAAAATTAGGTCAAAAAAAAACTCCGAGGGATCCAGTGGATTGTGCTTGCTGGGGAGACGATGGGTTTATGGTGTGCCGAAGGAAGAAAATGGATTGATGAATTAAAAAGGAAAATTATTGAGAAAACCGGTGACATGAGTGCCAAAACATACCTAATACAAAGAATAAGTCTCATCATACAGCGTGGTAATGCTGCAAGTATAATGGCAGCATTACCAGCACAAGAAAAAATGGATGCCACTACCTTCAAGTGTTACCTTTAAATGTTGTTATAAAATATTACATTGCATAAACAGTAAAATTACGGCGTTCATAAGAGAAATAAAGAAAAATTAGGTAACATAGAAAATTCTTATTCAAGGGGTACATTCGGAAATATCTTATTCATTTCAATATTTTTTTATATCTAACTAGCTTAAATGTTTGTAAAGAATTTCTTGTCTAAAAGTAGCAACATTGGCGGTGAAATAGAAAAAAAAAACTGGAAATACCAGGGTCAGTGAATTTCTAAAACAACAAATCAGCATTGCCACATATTGTCAGTGTTTCCGATGAAAAGAGAAGATGACAGGCATTTTTTAAAATTTTATCATCTAGATTTTATCATTTTTGGCGGACCCTGAATAATGAAAATTTCCTGATGCAAAGGATTTTGGCACAAAAAATATCTGAAAACCCACCTTACCTTTTCCTAAATGTCACAGACATCAGAAGAAATTCTCCTCAGGTAACTTAATTTGTTGTGGAAAACAGAACATTAAATTAATAAATCCAGAAAAAGAGAGACATTAGAGAAGAAGAAACTCCATATAGCTTCAAAGAATAAAAGTAGCTAACCTGTTCTATAACTCAAGTCCCCTATGATGGAATTTTGGACTTTTTTAAGTCGCCAGTTCTGCCGGAGTCGCAGAAGTTCTATGTGAAAATCTGGCACTGAGGCTCTGTTTCTTGCAGCTTCAGTTTGACTAGCCCTTAATCTTTCTGCAGCCTGGAGTAGCACAGATCCTGCAGCTGCTAATGCCTGAGAAAAGAGAAGTTTAAACCAATAAAGTCATCAAAGGCATAGAAAAGAATTCTTTTTTTGCTTTCCTTACTAACTCTGCATCATTTCAATTTCCTCTTCTTTAATTTTAATTTATGTTTAAAATATTAGGTATAAGTGTCTAGATTTAAGAACTTTGTATACATGTAAAGCATATTATATACAAATAAATAAATTACAAATTGCTATGATAATGTATGGTACACTGGTACATCGTAGGTAATGATTGTTTATGGAAGGCTTTGACAAGTAACTTGTAACTTCTGGTTTTTAATGAATCATTTCGAATCATCTGTGTGTTTCTGAGTTACTTCTAGATAGTATGGGTAGTCAAAAGTGTATGTTATAAATTTTTATCATAATATTGAAAAACGCCCGGATGGTATGACGCTATTAGCTTGGAACAAAGGGAAAAAAACTCATCTAGGACGCTACACACACACAAAAACACACATGTCTCGGCTACATCACGCCAAGCAGGTGTAGCGGCAGAGGCCGCATGCCACCGAAAACACGCAAATTTTGGTAGTTTACGGTGCATTTGGCGTTTTGTAACAAAAAGATATGATAATTGAGCCCCAAACACCATACATATACAATATACATATAACCCTGAAATCCGAAATAATTTTGTCTTATAAGTGATTTGTATAGCCACCAGTTCACACCGGCGGGGTGTGATGTGAACTATGGCGTAAACCAAGAGATATGAAACTTCATATAAAAAAATGGAAAAAATAGAAGTCATTGTTAGAGTATTCAGGGATGGAATTTTGTTCATCCATTTCCATTTTCTCACATTTTAGCTCAAGACTTTACATTTCGAGTTATTTGTGAGAGGGGGAGCTGTCTCTGTCCAGGGTCAGCAACCAATGCTCTAAACCACTGTGCCACGGAGGTGTAAGTCTGATTGTACTGAAAATCATAGGTACCATTGGATTCCTTGTTGAAAAATACATGAGGTACATTATTTTCATAACCTACTTATGTATTGGAGAGCAGATGGCTTTTCCAATAGTTAATTGAAAATGAGCTTACGGTTGTCGTTCGTCAATCTTCTTCTGCTCTACGCTGGGGCCGCTGATCAAGATGGTAAGTCGCCAGGCCTGGCGAAAGCGGCTAGCGGAGCAAGATGATACGGTGGATAGTTGCGATGTGTGCTGGTCAAGAGTTGATTAAGGTAAGAAAGAACTTTCCTCACGAAGAGTCCGACGTGAGATTTTCCATCGAGTTGGAGACAACCAATTGCGCACGCAATCGCTCATGGAGGTAGATATAAGTGGTCATTCATAGCAAAAAAAGTGAAGCCCTAACATTTCCCCCCCATAGAATCCAACAGGATTATCTAATGGTCAATGTTCTTCCTGCAGCAAGAAATGAACGGTGAATATGGTATGGGCATGGAGGTGATGAATGATAAAAGGGTGATAAAATTATGATAACCAACTTATTTTGAAGATATTGCAAATTGAAATTTCTCCCCTGAGAATCTATATAAAAATTAAATGAAAATTAATTGCTCAACCTGAAGCTAGGATTAAAATTAAAGTACCTCAGACAGCAACCACAAAGTTAAATGATCAGTAATACTTTTACAAATTATTATGGAAGAAAAGGGTTAATTGGTTAATTGATAATAAAAAAAAATAGTGAAAAAATTCCAATAGGAAAAAATGAAAATAAATAAGTTTTAGCTTCCTATTTACAAAATCGCCCACGGGTAGAAGGGCAAGTTTGGAGGCTGGTCGTGTCAGCACACCATGAGATGTTCGAACCGTTGCAACACGGACAACATTATCCTTGCCGGGCATCACATTGATTACAATTCCAATGGGCCACTGTTGAGGTGGACAATTTGGAGTATGAAGAATCACAACATCGTTGATCTTGACATTATCATTAGAGGAGGTCCATTTGTTCCTTTGGATCAATGTGTTAAGGTAATCAGATTTCCATCGCTTCCAGAAACACTGTGTTACCTGTGTGACAAGAAGCCAGCGCTTCAAAGGTGGGATATAATCTGTTGAGGTATCTTTCTCAGCACGAGCTAACAAAGGCGCTCCTGTCAAGAAGTGTCCAGGAGTCAAGACATCCACTCCGTCGTTGGGATCTACACTGATGGCGCACAAGGGTCTGGAATTGCAGATAGCCTCACATGATACCAGGATGGTTGAAAACTCTTCAAAGTTGAAGGTTTGATTATTCAACACATGTTTGAGATGTTTCTTGACAGATTTCACACCCGCTTCCCAGAGTCCACCAAAGTTGGGAGCAGATGGAGGATTAAAGTTCCATTGAATTTCACGTGATAGAAGATGAGATGCAATCTGACCTTGTGATGAGGAAAGAAACTGTTGAGTTTCAGAGATGTGACGGGATGCTCCTTGAAAGTTAGTTCCATTGTCTGAAAAGATATTAGAAGGAAGTCCGCGTCTTCCGATGAACCGATCTAATGCAGCCAGAAAACAAGGGGTAGATAATGAGGATAATAACTCAAGATGAATTGCTTTGACTGACATGCAGATAAAGATAGCAAAATATGATTTTACAATTGGAGAATTGCGACGTGGTCCAGATTTCAAGGAGAAAGGACCTGCTAGATCCACTCCTACATTTAGAAATGCACGACCTTGGGCAAAACGAGATACTGGTAGGTCAGCCATCATGGGTTGATGGAAGAGTGGTTTCATCCTAATGCACTTGATACATTTTGATAGATGATTCCGGATGAGGTTACGAGCTCCAATGATCCAATAGAACCTTTGTAGTAGGGATTGAACTACTTTAGGTCCTCCATGGAGAGTCAGTTGGTGATAATGATCAATAAGAAGTTTGGTTAGATGTGCTGTCTTTGGAAGGAGAACTGGATGCTTTGAACTCTCAGGCAGAGGAGATTGGGAGAGTCTCCCCCCCACAGCCAAAAGTCCGACAGAGTTTAAGATGGGAGATAGAGAGCGTAAGTTGTTTCCAACCAGTTGTCCACTCTTGACAGCTTTTACCTCATCCTTCAGGTAGCATTGTTGAGTGATACGAATGATAACTTCAAGAGCTTGGTCATTTTCAGTCACCGATAACTCAGGTTTGAAGTTTGATTTTTGCTTGCGACAACAGTTAATAAACCGAAGCACAAATCCAAAGATTCTCTTTAGCTTCCTTAAGGAAGAAAATTTCTCCACTATCTGGAGTAAAGGATTGATATCAATGTTAGTGAGTAAAGCTGTGACAGGCTTTGTCTCAGGACATGGTTTATCCATGTCAATTACTTTGAGTGGCCAGCTCTCAACGGGTAATTTTAGAAAAGATGGTCCCCTCAACCAAAGTCCATTTTTCAAAAATTGAGACGGGGTTAAACCCCGACTTGCTGAGTCTGCACTATTTAATTCAGAAGTGACATATTGCCACTGAGTGGGTTTAGTAGTTTCCAAGATTTGAGATACACGATTTGCTACATATATTTTAAGTTGATAAGGTGGGGTTTTTAGCCAAGATAGAACAACACAACTATCAGAAAAGAGATAAACATTATCAAATGATAAAAAATCGAGTGATTTGACTATTTTTGTCAATAATAAAGCTGCGCACAGTTCTAATCGATTAATGGTTTGCACTTTGAGTGGTGCAACTTTGGTTTTTGCACGAAGAAGGTAATTTTTAACTTTGCCTTCCAAATTACACACTCGGAGATACACCACTGCAGCATAAGCAGACTTGGATGCATCTGCATATCCCACAAGATCCATGGATTGACACTTTTCTCTATTGATGTAACGGGGTATTTTATAGGTAGATAACAAGGTAAGTTCAGTTGTGAATGCTTGCCACATTTCACGTAAGTTATCTGAGAGCGGTGTGTCCCAAGATAAACTATTATCAAGCCACAATTTTTGGAGAAAAATCTTCATCCAAATGATTACTGGACTTAGATAGCCATTACAGTCATATAATTTAGCGACAAATGCCAAAACTTGTCTTTTAGAAAGAGTGGGTGGAAAGGATTGATTATTCACTACATAAAAAAAATGCATCAGATTTAGGGCACCATTGCATGCCTAGTACTTTTATAGACTCCTCTCCCCCCTCTGAAAAACATTTAGGTTTTTCACAAAGATCTTCAGCTATACCTTCAAGGACAGTGGAGTTAGATGAGGCCCATTTTCTCACAGAAAAGCCACCCTTTGCTAAGAGAGAAATAATGTCATTTCTCAATGCAATAGCATCTTTTACGGTTGATGATCCCGTAATCAAATCATCCACATAGGCTTCATTTTGCAGGGCATTTGCTGCTTTCGGGAACTTTTCACCCTCATCTAGGGCCAACTGTTTTAAGACACGTTGAGCCTGATAGGGACTCCCTGGTAATCCAAAGGTGCAGGTGGTGAGTTCAAATTCTGTGACCTCCATAGAACCCTTCTCGTGCCACAGGATATGCTGAAACTGACGGTCGTCAGGATGGATTAATATGTTTCTGTACATGGCTTGTATATCACAAAGAAGAACAACAGGATGAAGTCTCCACTGAGTAAGTAAGTCGCTAATGTCCTTCTGGAGCTTAGGACCAACTAAAAGATTTTTTGCAAGATTGTTTCCATTATTACTGGAAATGTTCGGATCAAAGACAACACGTAGGGGTGTAGAAGATGATGTTGGTTTATAGATGCCAAAATGCAGTAAAAGATAGTCTGAACGGTGTTGAGCAATAGTCATATGTCCAGGTTCAAGATAAGATTCTAAGTTGTCATAATACAGCTTCTTTTGTTCTGGATCACGGGACAGCTTATTGTCGAGAGATTCCAGCCGTTTTAGTGCTATTTTTCTATTTGATCCAAGATCAGGTCGTATGAGGTCCTTGAAGGGAAGACGCAGCACATATCTTCCATTTGAGTCTCTCTGATGGGTGTCAATGAAGTGTTGTTCACAGGCAACTTCTTCTGGATTTGGAGAATGGATGTATGGCAGTTCTTCGCTCTCCCAGAATTTTTGTAATTCCATGGCAATTGGATCCTCTTTGACAAAGAAGGTATGGTAGGACTGAGGTTTTAGTTGGTTAGGACACTTGCCCAGCAACAGCCAACCCAAAATAGATGGTACAGCTGATGGATTACCTAAAATTGTCTTTGATGAATGATCAAGAAGTTGACAGTAATACTCTGCTCCAATTAGAAGTTCAATGGTAGAATCTAGTTTTGGATCCACATAAGTTAAATCAGCTAAAGGTAAGTGGGAATACATTTTAATAACATCATTGTTAATAGTGTTTGATAGATTACTGGTAATCTTCGGTAAGATGACGGCTTGAATATTCAAAGGTCTACTATCTGATTTTATAATATGTTTATGAGGTAAAAGTTGAACACACAACTCCCCTTTGGCTTTTACTGGATTGGACGTATCAATACCCGAGATGTGAAGGTTCGATGCTTTCCATCCAAGCTTGAGTTGTTGAGCTAAGCGATGCGAGATTATAGAGATTTGACTACCTGAATCAAGGAGACAACGAACAGAATACCACATCCCAAATCTGTCTTGGAGTTGCACCACTGCAGTTCCCAGAAGTACCGTTGAGTTTGAAGTGGTTGAGGTTTCAACAGCATGATTTCCTGAAAATAGATTGGTTGAGGAAGATTGTCCTTGAGCAGGAAACCTATCCTTGTGTGAACTGGCGGTTGAGGGATGAGTTTGTTCCTTAGTGTGTCCTTGATATTGGTAACCTGACTTCTGTTGACTTCCACCTGGTTCAGATTGATGTAGCAAGGAATGGTGATTTTTGCTCTGACAATATTTGCATTGATACATAGATTGACACTCTGGACGGGAGTGTTTGGAACTCAAACAAGCAAAGCATAATTTTAATTCTTTGACTTGAGCATAGCGCTTGGTAACATCCATCTTTAAAAATTTGGTACATGATGCAATCCTATGATCACCAGAATTACATACTGAACATGTGAACTTTGATTTTTGAAACTGCTTAACTTGATAAGGTTGTTGAGGTTGAAATGAAGAAAATTGATTATCTCCTGGTTGAGCAGTAACTTGATAGGTTTTGCGATTAGATTGGCTAATAGGTAATTGAGATTTGTGGTTATTCACTGAGTTGTCATGGGTAAGATCCAGAATAGAACATTTGTGACGCACAAATTTAACTAGATCCTCAAATTTGGGAAAATTATTCTGAATCTGCTCGGTTTCAAAGTCTTGACGGGTTTTTTCATCAAGGGCTTTTAATCCCAACTGAAGAAGGATAAATTCTCCTAGGTTTTCAATGTTTAGACCTCTCAAAGATTCTACATTGATATGGAAAATATCCAAGAAATTCCTCAATCCTTTTATGTGATCACTTTGTAAAGGTGAAAATTTTAAGATTTTTGAGAGATAGTTATTGGCTAAAACCCGCTTTTTTCCATAGCGATCAACCAAGCTTTGATAAGCTAATGGATAATTTTGAGCCAAAAAAGATATATGATCAATGCAACTAGCTGCATGGCTGCTTAGGTAAGATTTAAGATAACTGAATTTTTGAATATCAGAAAGGTCGGTATTGGTATGGATTAACTGGTCATACAAAGATTTGAAAGCAGGAAAAGCAGAAATTTCACCACTAAATATTGGTACATTTATGGTTGGAAGGTGAATTTTGGGTGCTTGAGGGGCAGGAGAAACCGGTGAAGCCATTTCAGCCTTCAAAACGGCTTCTTTAGCCTTGACCTTGAAGTACATGGCCTCAAAACTAGATAAAGTTTGATCACAGTCAATGCGGTCAGCCTCATCCAACTTTACATTCAAAGTATCCATTGTACCTAAGATTTTCTCAAATTTGTCCAACGTTTCATCAGCCTTTGCAACTCTCACTTTAAAATCACTGACCTTATTTGCATCTAAGCTAGCATTATAACACTCTTGCATTCGCCGATACAGCCTATTTCTGTAGTCTGATGCAATTTTCATTTGGTCAGCTGGAGAAGTCATGTTTATTATTGAATGTAGAAAGCACTAGGTAACTAAAAACCGGTAAGTATTCTGTAGAAACCAATATTTCTTCTTTTTGTTAGATTATTGACTAGTTATTAGTTAAATATAGGTGAAATTTTCACAAAAAAAATGTGATAACTTTAGAAAGTGGGCAAATTATTTAATAGATGCAAAAAAACACACTTGAAAATTTTTAAATGGAAAATTTTAATCCAAAAAATATCACTTGGATTATATAACCACTAGAAAATAACTCTCGTGTAAAAAAAAAATCACTGTCAATATTTAAATGGGTTTAGCTGATAATTGTGACAAAATTTAATTATTAAAAATCACTTGGTAAGATTAGTTAGGTGCGTAATTCCTTATGCAGATAATAGCACAGAACAAGATCATTAAATTTTGGATAATACAAAAAATATCCCCTTGAGCACACTTTACTCGGTAAACTCAGATATAATTTAACTCTTTAAACTGAAGTTTGTTATAGAAATAACTACAGGTGAGTGTTATAGGTTAGCAAATATAAGGAGATGAGATAATTAGTTGCTTTAACTGCAACAAAATCTCGGTGGGTGAGAATTATTAATTATGCAACTTTATAAGATTAGATTGTAATGAAATGAATGCAGGTAAATAGCAATATCAAGGTTTCATTAAAATAAGATAATATGCAGAAAATGCAAGATCAAAAACCCATGAGGTCAACAAATGTAGCTAAATTTTCCAATAACCAAATAAGATCAAAATACAGAACTAAAAATTACTCTAGGTTGCTGAAATCGGTAAATTAATGTAGAAAAATGAGGTTTTTGTGGAGATATGAACAATTAGAAACCAGACTTATTCACAGAATGCAAAAAAAATCTTGGAAACTGAGCTTTGGCTAGTAAACTTTAGAAGATAATGATACTTTAGTATTATGCACAAATGTAAGGTAAATTGACAGTTGTGACACAGGATCAGATATCAAGATTATTACAAAGGGTACTAGATTGAGTATTAATAAGATAAAAATAAGGTAAAAGCAATTCTTTTTCACTTGATTATGATTTTAAAACACTGATTAAACCCCAACTTTACTCAATTTTCAATGCCAGTAATCCAGATAGGAAGTATAGGCAATCAAGAGTAATATTTCACTTAGATTGAAATTTTAAGATTTTAAGATGAAATGATTGTGAAATAGGTAATGAAGATGACAAACGCTACAGATAGAACATTGACTCACGCTAACTACTGTCTACTGCTTTGAGAAAGACTTAATGGTGCGAACGCGAGACACGAGGCCAGAAGCAAGTACAAAGATTAAGTTAAACTATAGACCCATAAAACTGGCAAATTACGATTTCGGTTCGAATGACCAACTTATGTATTGGAGAGCAGATGGCTTTTCCAATAGTTAATTGAAAATGAGCTTACGGTTGTCGTTCGTCAATCTTCTTCTGCTCTACGCTGGGGCCGCTGATCAAGATGGTAAGTCGCCAGGCCTGGCGAAAGCGGCTAGCGGAGCAAGATGATACGGTGGATAGTTGCGATGTGTGCTGGTCAAGAGTTGATTAAGGTAAGAAAGAACTTTCCTCACGAAGAGTCCGACGTGAGATTTTCCATCGAGTTGGAGACAACCAATTGCGCACGCAATCGCTCATGGAGGTAGATATAAGTGGTCATTCATAGCAAAAAAAGTGAAGCCCTAACACTACTGATAAAAATTCTATGGAACAACTAGAAAGTAGAAGAAATATTGTATACTTAATTTGGAGAAAATTGATAAAGAAATTTCTGTAGTTTTACCTTCTTCCTGGCATAAATTTGTGCCATTGGCTTGGGTTCTGGAAGTTCTTGAGGTACAGGATCCAAGATGAAATACTGCTTTTGTTTTGCTATTGTTAAAACATCTGTTAGCACACAGACTTCTGTCATTGCATTTCTGTAAATTTTAACATTTTTTTTTCTTCAGAAATACAAACCTAAAAATTTCAAACCACAGTGCAAACCACACAACAGAGCCCAATACCCTAGAGTAGGTTTTTAGTACGACAGAATAATTTAACCATGTTATTAAATATAATTTGCCTCAACAGAGTCCCAAAAATCATCTACAGTCTGTCCCACAAGTCCCAACCAAGAGATTATAACTTTGAGGGAGTTGAAAAATTTCAATTCTGATTGTTTCTAAGGAGAGAAAAGTGCCTAGGGGCAACTAGTTCTTGCTATCAAATTTCAGATACAACTTCAGGAAATACCTTGTTTAAAACAAAAATGCTCATTTCTTGGTAATTTAAAATGGAATGATATTTTTCTTTAATTTACCACCTAAATATACAGGATAATCTAGAGTAATCTAGACAATACTGTTTTTGAATTTATATTTTGAACCAAATAATGCCTGAGATACAGTTTATTCTAGTAACAAAACAAATTTACTGATTATCGGTCTAATCTTCAGCTAAAGCACAATTTAAAAGGCCCAAATTTTAACTAAAATTGATATCACATTTGATAAAAGAAGGATATTTCCTCCTCGAGAAGAATGGTAGTGACAATCTTTTGCTTTTTCTTCATAAGTTGTAAAGAGGTGCTTGCATTAAAATATCCATTGCGATTAAGATATTTTAAAAGACTTCTTTTGTACTTTAGCATAGAAATTATTTAAATTTAAAATATTTATTGGAGGAAGATTTTGCAGCTGTACTGGTGCATAGTTGGCTATGATAATAATAGATGATATGAATATGCAATAAAATTTAGGTTGATTGATTTAGGATTCTGAAGTTGACCTTGAAATAACCTTGAAGGACAACTTTGGCAGCTTTGCAAAGGTCAACATAAGATGTTCCCCTTAGAACTATGAAAATGATCTGATTTTTGTATTTTCAACAGGGCCATAGAAAATAAACTGTATCATTTAAAATGAATCACTTAAGACATAAAAAAATGACCATGTTAAAGTAGATTACCTGAGTTTGGTTTTGATGGAATCCCATGGCCACTGACCAGTAGGATCTTTGATATCCTCTTCTGATTTTTCAATTTCTTTAATATCAGTATTCAAATCGTCAGAGTCTGACTTGGAAAAATCAATTTTCTGTGCCAACTTTGCAAGATTTTCTGACATGGACAGGGGCCTGAGAGAATATAAATGACATAGGTAAAGACTTAGCATATAAAAAATCGAATTATGCAAGGTGTGTCACTGATATTGGGGAACTTGCACTTACATTGAATATGACCAATTACCCACTAGGCAAAAATTGTCTTGTGCTTTCCCTTAAAACTGTACATTTCCTAGCAGAGCTAGTTGACATTTTTCTTCTGTATCTGAACCTTTCAACCAGCTTTGCAATGAGTAAGGCTTCTCTGGCATTTTATTTTACAATCTTATTTGATGAGACGTGAAAGAAAAAAATAAATTCTCAGAGTTAGCTCTCAAATAACATTTTTAATTTTTGTTACTGAGATTTTAAATTTTCAGAAATATCATGAAGTTTTTAGCTCACTCTATGTTGCTTAACTTCAGTGACCCAACAAGACTCAGTGGATCCATAGTGGTATTTTTCTTTAGGATATTTTTTTTTCCAGGTTGAGTATTTCCAAATACCTATTTCTAATTTATTCCAAATATTTCCAGTTTAGCTTCCCCAGTATTCGTGAAAGAAAAATGCGTTTTGGTACTTTTAAAGATAAACCATAGCTTTGGAAATTAAGAATTGAGGAAACAAAACCCAGTTGCATGGTAATGCCAAATAGCATGATGCCATTGCAAAGGAGTAGAATATTTCTTGTGTCTATTTAGGTTTATGTTTACATTATTTGATATGAGGAAGACATTTTGTGAGGGACAAGGAGAGGAGACTCCTTAGATATAGTAGCACTGAAGATGACTCAATGTAGACTGGTGGGCAGTGATTTCCATACTTCTTGATTCTACATGCTATTGATAGACAGACCTAACTTATAAAAGATCTGGAAGCAAGAATTTTCTAAATCCACTTTGGTTTACCAAACTGGAAGAAGATTTTTCCAAAAGAAAAATACAGCTCTTCTTGCCATCAATGCTGCCCTCAGAATAGAAAAGATCCTAGTTAACTAGATACTTACATTTGATAAATTTCCTGTCCATCATAACTGATTTCCTGGATAATATTTTCAATAGGAGCCTCAACAGAAATATTGACACTCATTTTAAAAGAATTAAACTTCCAAATCAAAAATAGAGAGTACTTCTGGAGGAGATCAGCAATTTCAACAGATTCTTTTTCTTTTCCTTTGATATAGGATGGAATATGGAATGGAAACTGTCCGGCTGTCTTTCAAGGAAAATTCCTTGTTTACTTTTTTATTCAAAAAAACTTCAAGTTCGTGAAACTAGCAATGTTTATTGTTTAATATTTTATGGAAGAATTTCAAAAAAATATTTTTATACGGGGTATGGCAAAACCTTGTAGCTAAAAAATATGTGGGATTTTTTTTATATTAAATTCCCATTTTACTTTCTACTATCCCAGATAGCATAGAAAGTTTAGGGCAAAATAGACAAATTCATATCTCAAGTCATTGCTAAGAGTCGGTTTTCCTTATCTCACGGATTGCGTATCTACTGTGTAATATAGGGAAAACCGATGCTTAGCAATGACTTGAGTTAATTTCGCCCCCAGGCCCGTTTTACACCCTGCCAGCACCTTAGGCACAGCGAAGAGTAGCGCCCCTTTTCATACCCATGCCAGCTGAACTGATAAATAATACTTGCAGATACATCCACGGCAATTTTGTTTTTCCATTTTTGGGCCCCCCAATAATGCCAATTCCCTAGCGCCTAGGCACGTGCCTATTCGGTAAAACGGGCATGCGCGGATATAGCCCTCTTGTACTGGGGGGGCACAATCGCACGATATACATAACTAGCGGGTTGCACCCGCCGCTTCGCAAGCCCCCCCCCCCCCCCCCACACACACACACATAGACACACAAATGTCAATATTTTTTGTGTCACCCATCCATTTCTTGTCCTTAATGGAGCTCAAGAATGGCTCATCAGAATTTCGCGATCAACATGTCAAATCAAGACTCCAACCCTTGCAAAAACATTCTCGCTTTGAGTTGATGACATATTTCGAGAAAAAATGTCATTCAGGTCAAAAAACGTAATTACTTTTTGTTTACGTAGCTCAAGAACGGCTCATCAGAATTTCGTGATTGATATCTCAAATGAAAACTTGAACCCTTGCTTAAAACTTTCTCTTTTTGAGTTGATACGCCGCCGCCGTGGCGTCGTGACGACAAATTTTGAGAAAAAAAATGCCATTTCGGTCGGAAAATGTGATTTTTTTGTGTCACCCATCCATTTTTTGTCCTTATCCCGTGTAGCTGAACCCTAGAGATATATTCCCTGATCCCAATGGACCTATAGGTAAAATTTCAGGTTTCTCGGACAATCTGTGTGGATTTTACAACTTTATTATTTAGTTATTTCTTATTTGTCTTAGAATTGGGAATTATTTTGGGGCCCGTTCCCCCCTAACTCATTGAGATCTTTTGTTAAACGGGATTAGTCTTAGAATTGGGAATTATTTTGGGGCCTGTGCCCCCTTACTCATTGAGATCTTTTTTTAAACGGGATTAGTCTTAGAATTGGGAATTATTTGGGGCCCGTACCCACTAACTCATTGAGATTTTTTTTTACGGGATTAGTCTTAGAATTGGGAATTATTTTGGGGCCCGTGCCCCCCTAACTCATTGAGATTTTTTAAACGGGATTAGTCTTAGAATTGGGAATTACTTTGGGGCCCGTGCCCCCCTAACTCAATGAGATCTTTTTTTAAACGGGATTAGTCTTAGAATTGGGAATTATTTGGGGCCCGTGCCCCCCTAACTCATTGAGATTTTTTTACGGTATTAGTCTTAGAATTGGGAATTATTTTAGGGCCGTGCCCTCCTAACTCATTGAGATTTTTTTTACGGGATTAGTCTTAGAATTGGGAATTATTTTGGGGCCCGTGCCCCCCTAACTCATTGAGATCTTTTTTTTTACGGGATTAGGGATTTTTTGACGAGAATCACCGCTTACCGAAAAAATCTGGGGGGGCACGTGCCCCCCGTGCCCCCCCCTATATCCGCGCATGAAAACGGGCCTTTTCGCCCAAATTTTTCGATGAAATTGGCCTCTCACGCACTCTGCAATAAAATTCATGCGTAGATTGGACGATTTTAAAAATATGAGAGAGGGATTTTTTCGAAAAAATAAAATGAAGTGTCTTTTTTAACCCTGTCGACAGATCAAATTCGTTGTTTAATTCTTTTTTCGTTTCATCAAGTTTTAATTTTATTATCATTGCTTATCATTATCACTTTCCATTCCATTGTGCCAGTTGGCAAAGGTAATTTGGTAAAGGTTACTTTTCAGTTCTCAACAAATCTTCAATACCAAATTACCAATCTGTTTAAAAGACACTATACTAAATAGGCTAAAATTGATCTAAAGGAACACTTCACAATCTGGTTATCTGTCAACTCTACTAGATGGTGAGTACCTTGGTCTTAATAAATAAATTTGAATCCAAGTCAAATTTCATCTTATTGGACAGAATTTAACAAGGATTGATGTAAAAGACATAAAGGTTACCTAAAGATAGTAATAATAATAATAGCGTCTTATTTATACTGCCCGATTAAGACTACTAAAGTCCCATTATTCTAGCAGTAAGCCCAAGACATATTATTATGTGGTAGAAATCCCAAATGGGAGGATAACTTTACCACTGAACTACCGGGACATAAAGATGAACATTAATCAAACATTGCAAAATAAACTTGCTGTAAAAGTCATGTTTGAACAGAAAGTTTAATGGTGGGTTGTACAAACTTGCAAAACTTCAAGTGAAAACATTAGTTCCAAAAGGATTTGTCAAATTAGGTCTAGTGGAGTGAATTTGGACCTTTCAAGGGACCTACCCTTGAAATATTTGCATCTGTTCCTGAGAAACCCTGTATATGCAATTTAAATTTTATATCTTTCAAATTGCCTGATCCAAAGATATCTGATTTTTCTGTTCCATTCTTTATTTATTGCTTTTTTTATAGATAAAAAAAACATCCAATTAAAAAAGAAAAAAATGTTTTCATTATTGCAGATCTGTTTGAGATTATCCATGCAAAATTCCAAATGACAACCAGAAGACGTAGGATAGGCTCTGAATCAGAACAATACTCCCATGGTAATTTCACCCCTCAACAATCTTTCATCACTGAAGGTGGAAATTCATCTGATAACTTAGATTATTCTGATTACAAGGTAAGATATTTATTCAATCATGTTTTCCAAACTGTTGTGTGATTAATGAAATTGTGTTATTGCTCTTTACTTCTCATGCTGATAATCCAGTGTGATTTAAAAGTCTAACAGCCATATTTATGAACAGAAAAAACCATTTGAGCATGGTCTGAAGCATGATTCCCTTTAATATTATTGGCCAATACCTTGTTTGAGACATTACTCAGACAAAATTTGCTGTTCATAAATACGGATGTAAGACTCTTTTATGGCTTCTAAATTTATGAATAACTAGTTTTTTGCCCATACTTCACAACAGACAAGTGAATTAACACACAGACCAACATATTCTCACAGCCATTGGTCAAATACAGAACTGATGAGAGTAATAGAAAGTAACTGAAGTCATAAAATATGGTGTGGGAAAAAAATATGTTATGTTGAGACACTGGCTACAATTGTAGAAAAAAAGCCACATATTTCCATGTGTGATCAACCATCATGAGA